>PVIH01016286.1:0-14199 GCA_004025045.1 Sigmodon hispidus | reverse complement strand
CCTATAATTCTTATCTATGCTTTGTCATGTGGCCTGGTACCTTTTCTCAGTCCAGCATTCTTATCTTGCT
The DNA here is from genome assembly GCA_004025045.1 of Sigmodon hispidus. Taxonomy (NCBI): domain Eukaryota; kingdom Metazoa; phylum Chordata; class Mammalia; order Rodentia; family Cricetidae; genus Sigmodon; species Sigmodon hispidus. Next base: position 14,129 of record PVIH01016286.1, on the reverse strand, counting down.
ATCTCTGCATCTGCTGACATCTACTTCTTTGCCTTTCCTCTTCCCAGAATTCTCCTAGTCTAGTCACCCCACCTGTACTTCCTGCCTGGCTACTGGTTAATCAGTGTATTATTAAACCAATATGAGTGACAAATTTTTACAGCATACAAGAGCAAAATCACATAACATATATCTTACAAACATAGATTTTTTTTTATAAAATACTTCCAAACCAACACAAGTACACATAAAAATATATCTTCAATGACCAAATTGATTTTATTCCAGAGTTTCAAGGATGCAAGACAATAAAATTTATCACATTATGGTCTCAAAAAAATAACTTGGAATAAATTTAATGAGCAAATAAAAGATCTCTACAATGAAACCTTAAAACATCCAAGAAATAAATTTTAAAAATGTATTAGGAGGTGGAAAAAATTGCCATACCCATCATTCAGAAGAATAAAAATTGGGAAAATAGTCATCATACCAAAAGCAGTCATATATTCAATGCAATCCCAATGAAAACCGCTTTATATTTTTCTCATAAACAGAAAAAAATCTTAAAACACAGAACATACACATACAAGTCCATGAAATTTCAGCAACTGAATTTTGACAAAAATGTCAAAATACATATTTTGGGAAAGTTGGCATCTTCAACAAGATGGGACAGGATAAACTGAATGCTTGTGTATAGAAGAATGAAACTAAATCTTTCCTTATCTCACTCACACAGAAATCAAGTCCAAGTGGAGAAAGATCTCAACTAAAACCTGAAAGTTGGCAACTCTAGATGAAAGTGTGGAGAATACACTAGAAGACATAGATGTCAGCCATGCATGACTTTTAAAATTGGACTTGACTCCTGTGGCTTAAGAAATATGGCTAACAATTGAAAGCACTTCAGTATATCAAGAAAACTCTCAAAGGAGAAGGCAACCCACATCATAGGAAAAACTGTTCTCCAGATTATTGATGTATGAAAAATGAAGAATAAAAATGATTGATATGTGGAACATACCAGTACTGATATATGCAACATGAAAAATAAACAACCTAATCAAAACAATGTACCTGAACACAGAACTTTTTTTCTACTGCATAAAATCTTAATTATTTTTTCATAAAAACAAAGCTAATTCATATTTTGGTAATCTTTTAACAACAAAATAAAATATAACAAGATAAAAACTATCACATTGAAGTTGAACAAGACAAACCAACAGGAAAAGAGCCAAAGAGAAGGCACAAATATCAGAGATCCACTCCTTTGCACACTTGAGAATACCATAAAAACACTAAACTGAAAGCTATAATATATAATATATAGAACCCATGTATGCCCTGTGTTTGCTGCTTCAGTCTCTATGAGCTCATATGCAACTTGCTTAGTTGGTTCAGAGAGCCTTGTTCTCCTGGTTTCCTCCTACAACCTCTCTGGCTTTTATACCCTTTCTACCTTCTTTTCTGTGTTGGGGGAGGAGTGTTTCCCCTGAGCCCTGAGGGGAGGGATTTGATGATGGATACCTCTCATTTAGAGCTGAGTGTTCCAAGATCTCTCTCTCATCCTCTCTCTCTCCACCTCTCTCTCCTTCATAATGTCTCCTCATGAGTCTCTGTATTATTCCCATCTGCTGCAAAAGGAAGCTTCTCTGATGATGGTTGAATAAGGCATTTATCTATAAGAAAAGCAGAATATCATTACAAGTTATTTTATCATTTCTTTTTACAAGTTATTTTATCACTTCTTTTTTTCTAGATCAGAAGTGTTTGGTTTTGCCCTATGTTTCTGGGCTATCTAGTCTCAGGATCTTGGTTATCAAAGCAGTGTTGGGTATGGGTTCCATCTTGTAGAGTACCACAATTGACCTAGGCAGGATAGTATTGTTTATCAAAGAGTTTGTGGCTGAGTTGGTGTTTACATTTCTCTTTTGTTAGCCTGCAGAGTACCTTCTGTACCAAAGATACTGGAACATAGGGTTAAAGCTTCTATGTAGGCACTAGTTCAAACTCTTCACTTTCAATGAGTTGTGTAGGTGTTCTCTTCAGCTATGTGGCCTTGCTGTCCAGTGAAGAGGAGACAATTGTCTTGGCAACAGCTTGAGTTTTTTTGAAGTTTTGATGAACAACTTAATTGGTTGGTAACCCAGTCCTGGTAGTGGAAGCTTCATTTGGTAACAAGAGATGAGCAGTTGGGACTCTTTCTCCCGCATTATTTGTAGACTTTATTAGGATTACTTTTATATATTTTAGGAGGTTTCCATGACACTAGGTTTCCATACCACCCCTCAAATGCCCTTCATTTCTAGCTGTCTCTCAATGCATTTTCTCCCTCAACTCTATGTCCCCTCCCTTCTCTACCTGATCCTCCCAATTTAGTCTCCCCATACCCCAAGTCAATCCATATCATCTGTCCTATTCCTTATCCCCAGAGAGATCCACAGGTCCCCATGGTCCCTTCCTGCATACCTAACTTCTCTGAGTCTACAGCAAATATTTAGATATAAACAAACACATTGTTAGAGTCCTAGAGAAGCCCCATAAAAGACCATCATCCACAAGAGTGTTTATTATTCCAGCATGTTGGGATCTGCCATTCCATATAAAGACAAGATGGCAAAAGACCCTGGAAAAGAAGTGGGGGATCCTTTTAAACCTAACCAAGGGGAGTGTTCAAGGTAGTTAGGTTACTTTATATATGATTGGCTCAAGCAAGTGGCAATCATATTGGTATGTTCTAATTGGATAGTTCTAGTTAAGAGCTAGGAAGGGTACAATTTTCCATTTTGGAGCAGGCCTGGACAAATCCCTGGCTCTGTCTTTGAGCTTCTGTGAAAGCTGTCTGGACTAGCATGGACTGACTGTGGGGGCTAGCTTAGTGGCCCAGGCTTGGTGTGTCCTATCTCTTTTGTCCTTGATGTCAGGGGCATCAGTGATTACTTGTTCTTTGTTTATGGTTTCCATAGAAACTGTCCAATTTTAAGAGCAGGGAAAGAGGCCTAGTTTTTAATTGAGTTATTAGGGCAGGCTGTCATGATATTTACCTGGCTCTCTCAATATACCGTATTTATCTTTCTGGATCTGAGTTACCTCACTCAGGATGATGTTTTTCTAGTTTCATCCACTTGCCTGCAAGCTTCATGATATTATTATAACAGTTGAGTAATACTCCATACTCCATGCTCCATTGTGTAAACTACTACATTTTCTTTATCCATTCTTCTGTTAAGAGACATCTAGGTTGTTTATGATTTCTGGCTATTAGCGTAAAACAACAATGAGCATGGTTGATTTTGTGTCTCTATGGTAGAATGAATCCCCCTTTAGGTGTATACTCAAGAGTGGAATAGCTGGATCTTGGAGTAGATTGATTCCCATCTTCCTGAAGAACTGCCACCCTGATTTTCATATTGGCTATACAAGTTTGCACCAGCAACAGAAGAGTGTTCCTCTTACTCCACATCCTCTTCATCATGAGCTATCATTGTGTGTGTGTGTGTGTGTGTGTGTGTGTGTGTGTGTGTGTGTTTAAATCTTAGCCCTTCTGACAGGTGTAAGATAGACTCTCAAAGTCATTTTGATTTGCATTTTCCTGATGGCTAAGAATGTTGAACATGTCTTTAAGTGTTTCTCAGCCACTTGAACTTCATCTATTCAGAATTCTCTGTTTAAAGTATGCCAATTTTAATAGGATTATTTGGTTGTTTGATAACTAGTTTCTCGAGTTCTTTATACAGTTTATCAGAAGTGAAGTTGGTAAAAAGTCTCTTCCCATTCTGTAAGGTGCTGCTTTATCCAAAGGATAGTGTTCTTTGCCTTACAGAAGCTTTTCAGTTCCATGAGGTTACATATTAGTTGTTGATCTTAGTGCCTGTGCTAGGGATGTTCTGTTCAGAAAGTTGTCTACTGTGTCAATGCATGTAGTCAGATGTTTCTAGCCCCATGGTCTGGACCTGCCTGCAGCTGTTGAAGATGCCATATTTTTCTACTATATATTTCTAGCATTTTTATTAAAAAATATCAGGTTTTATAGGTGTGTAGATTTATGTCTTGGCCTTCAATTTGACTCCATGTATCAATATGTCTCTTTTGTACTAATACCATGCTGTTTTTATTACTATATATTTGTAGTACAACTTGAAATCAGAGGTGGTGGTACCTCCAGCAGTTCTCTTATTAGCTAAGATTTTTTTTTAGCTATCCTGGATTATATGCACATTTGTGTGTGTGTGTTTTTCCATCTGAAGCTCAAAAATTGTCCCTATGAGTTCTGTGGAGAATTGTGCTGGAAACTTGATGGGAATTGCCTTGAATCTGGTCTTTAATTCTTTCACCTTCTCTTGGGCTCTTTTCCTTCTGTTTGTTTAGTCCAATTTTGATATTTTAGTTTGTGTTTTATCTTACTATATTTTATTATCCCATAGAATTGCATTTGTTTTTCAATGAGAAACAAAAAAAGAATGGATCTGGATGGGAGGGGAAGTAGAGAAGAGGGGAAGTACTGAAATGAATTGTGGAAGGGGAAACCAAATTAGAATATAATGTGAAAAATCTATTTTCATTAAAAAGAGAAAAATAAAACTGCAAGCCAATGCTGATGAACACAGATTTTAAAAAAATCTTCAACAGTAATGCATTAAAAGGATTATGCACCACTACTACCAAATGGGATATATCTCTGGAATGGCTCTTCTTGGTTGTCAACATGAGTACATCTGGGATGAACTACAACTCAGAAATTTAGGACACACTTGTGAGAGATTTTTTTTATTGGTTTGAAGTGTGTTAATCCACTTCTAGTCTAGATCTTTGAGGTAGAAAGACATTCATCTTTGATCTGGATCTTGAGGAAGGAAAGCATATGCCTTTGATCCACATCTTGAGGGCAGAAGATACTTCTTTAATTTGGATCTTGAGTTGGGAAGACACACCTTTAATCTGGGTCATACCTTTTACTGGAAGTCTATATTTGGACATAGAAGAAGAAAATGTTTACTTTTTTCTGCTTGTCTTCACCTTGGTAGTACTATTTCTCATTCCTTCACTGGAATTAGAGCCTACTTCTTCATGATTCCAGCATATTCTGAAGACCAGGTGAGACATCCAGCCTATGAACTGAGCGACTACTGGATTTTTGGACCTTCTATTTATAGCCAGCCATCGTTGGAGAAGCTGTAGGCTGTAAGTCATTCCAGTAAATTCCCTTTATATAGAGAGATAGATAGCATAAGTTTTTTTAACTCTAGAGAACTCTGAGTAATACAAAGTGAATCGTGATGCAATATATGTAAGGCAATAAAATACTTCACATTACTGATTATGGAGAAAACCATGTTAGCGTGTCAATAGATGCAAAGACAGCATTTGATAAAATTCACTACTCTTTCATGCTTGTAAGAAAAAGCCAAAATGTGGCATTCAGAAAAAAGTGGTTCTGGTATAAAGCTATACATAAACCAGTAATCAGAATGGAAACTTAACAGTAAATCCTTACATATATGACTAACTACATTTTGACAAAAATGCCAAGAATAAACAAAAGGGAAAGGGCAAACTCTTCCTCAAATATTTTTAGGAAAATTAAACATACACATGCCAAAGAATAAAATTAGATCTTTATATTACACACAGATGGGAACTCAAAATAGAGTGACTTTATTTTTTCTTTCTTTAAAGATTTTATCTTTAACTATATGTATGTATGTATGTATGCATGCATGCATGCATGTACCTGTGTAAGAGTATCATGTGAAGGTGTCCATGGAGGCCAGAAGAAGATATTAACTTTCCTAGAGCTGGAGTTCCAAATGGTGTGATTTGTTTAAGATGAGAACTGGGAAAGAAATTCAGGTTCTCTGCATGAGCAGTACACAGCTGTCTTAACTGCATTGCCATTTCTCCAGCCCCTTACATGTTTTTATTGTAAGCATGTTGTGGGAGGGGTGTGCATATGCTTGGCACACATCAAGAGCCCAGAGCACAACTTTTTGAAGTCAGTTCTCTCCTCAAACCTTTACATAGGTTCTGGGGATCAAACTCAAGTCGTCAGGCTTGTGTGACAAGTCATTTACCTGCTAATTCATACCAAGGGCTCTTAAATAGATATTCTAAAAGTTTAAAACTCTTAGTAGAAAACTTTAGGATATGGTTTCATGATGTTGTCCTGGATATGAAAACAAACCAGGCAACAAATGGTAGGCACTACATCAAGCTATAAAATTTTTGTACAGTAAAGGAAATAATAGGATAGAAAGACGACTGTTCTACTGTGACAGGGCAAGACAAAGAAAGGGTTTCTCTATTTAATACTCTTACTGAGATCATTCCAGGTTTAACTAGAATGTGATTTCCTTAATGAAAAAAATCTCATGGAAAATGACCCAACTTCATTCTTGGAACCCAAGTTCAGGATATCCTAGCTAACCCAGCCTTTGTTAAATTGCCTGTTTGTGCAGGACCCCCTCTAGCTAACTGCTTATCTTAGCTTCTGCTAAACTGTTTGCTTCTGTGAAGCCCCCTGCAGCTGATGAGCTAGATGCCAGGAGATTGTTTCTGCCTTTCTAGACACTCAGGGACACATCTAGGTCCCCAAACACTTGAGTGGTTACAGTCAGCTGGACTAAAAACTTTTAATTGGCAACAAACTGTATCTGAGTGACCTTCTTTAGTGGACTACTGATAACACTACCTTCAGTCCATGGCTTAAATACTCTGGTGAAAGAAACTTAAAGAAGAGAAAGGGTTCTGGTTAGTCTATCATGGAGGGAAGTAAGTACAAGAACACAAGCAGGAAGCTTGAATCAGAAACCATGGAAGAATACTGCTTAGTAGCTTTCTCATTCTTAGGCTCATGCTTAGCTTGCCTTCTAATACATCCCAGGATCATGCTGCCCATAGTGGGCTGTGCCCTCCTGCATCAATTAATAATCAAGAAAATCTCCCAAAAATATACCCACAGGCTAATCTGATGTAGGCAATTACTTAGTTGAGAGGCTTTCCTCTCAGATAATTTGAGGCTGGTACAAATTGATAAAACAAACTAAGACAACAACCTACAGAATGGGTAAAAATGTTTCCAAGTCATCTTCCTAGTACTAGTTAATATCTACAATAAGAAAATAGACTAAGGACTTGAATCTAAGGACATCCAACTGAATGTCAATAAATCAGAAGTGGCAAATCAAAATATTTGTAGTTTATCACTTTATACCTGTTGGACTGACTATAATAGAAAAAAATCAACAGCATATGTTGTGGAGTTGTACAGGAATTGGAACCTTTGATAGGAATGCAAATTAGTTAAGGTTGTATTGAAAGAGTGTGGTGATCTTTTAAAAGTGAATTCCAATTCTGAACATTTATATGAAAAAATAAAAACAGTCTTAAAGACTTCATCATAGCATTTATTACAATACTCAAAACTTTTAAACAACCTAAATGTCCACAGACAGATGAATACATTAATGTTGGATCCAGATATATCAATATTCTTTCTGCCTTAAATAAAATAAGAAAATTCTACCATACAGAACAGTATGGATGGTGAACCTGAAGGACATTACACCAAGTGAAATAGCCACTGAAAGGAAACAAATACTGTGTATGTCCACTTACACAAGTCATCTGAAGTAATTCATGACACTAAGGAATATAATGATATTTTGGGAGCTAGGGAAAGAAACAAAAGTTGCTAATAAATAAGCATAAAGTATCAATTATACTAGATTAGTTAGTTCTTTTTGTAATTTATATAAAATTTTTATTACTTTTTATCATTTCATACATAACTGCAATTTCTTGAAAATTATTATTATATAATTAATATAATACAATTATTTTTGAAAAGCACTATGGAAAATGATATCACACTAAAGTGAGAAGGGCTATATGCTGATGATTCATTTACAACTTGAAGACAAAGGATGAGATGTTATCACTAGGGGTGTATATGCACACAAGTGTGCATGTTTGTTGGAAATCTGGGGCCCACTACGTACAAGGTGCATTTTTATCACTAAGCTGCATCCCCTGACCCAGATCCTATTAGTAATTTAGTTTATGAATGTCCCATATTTATACATTGTTGACATAGTAGACAGAAAATTTTCAAGCCAATAAAATAGCCTAAACTGAGTGTGAAGAAAAAAGGACAATTAGTCTTGATTCAAAGTTATTTTTATTTCTGGGCAGTTAGAAATCGTCTATCAATTTATTTTCATTGGTTTTCAAAACTACTGCTATAAGTATTCCTGGCATGCCACGTGGTGAAGGCAACATGGTCCCGGCAGAAAGTGCTATGTACTGAGGGCATGCCCCTAGGTATGGCTAAGTAAATTTGTGCCCACCCTTTCTCTTTATTTTCTTTTATTATTTTTATTATGAATAAAGTCATATTTTTATCCATGTATCCCCTTGTTCAAACTCCCCGCTCTTGCCCCTCCCAGTCACTCTCTCTTTTCCCCATTACTTTATCTCTTCCCCAGCAAGGGAAGGAGGTCCCAAGGTCTCAAGGTGGCTACCCTTTCTCTTAAAAGGAGCCACCATGTTGCAGTCTGTCTCTACTCTCTTCTGCTTGTCTGCTCCTGTACTTGGCTGGCAACCGTCCTGAATAAACTCTTGTGTGGTCCTGGTAGTGTGTGTGTGTCTCTTCTGACAAGCAAAAGCAACATTTTGATACCATGACTCAGATAGACTCTCTCCTGAGTTTAGGTGCACATAAGCTAGGAGAACCTGATCTGGGGCTCACTGCCGGGCCAGCTTCCATCTGCCCTGCTGCCACAGCATTTTCAAATACCACTGCTTCAATTGGCAAGTTTTCCTATTCTTGTCTGCAAATGCGAACTATTGTCTCTGGCTTTCTGGTAGGTAGGACTCTAGTGTTGTGGTGGACCAGCCATGATCTTCACTGGTCATGGCTGTTTCTTTTCACCTGACACTCATTCCTGGCCTTCCCTGTTATTGGAGCCCTTTCCACGGACTTGTTCGAAGGGTTCTGCCCTGAAACGTCTATCATGGGGTACTGATGAGCTCCTATTGATAGCGTGTTGGATGGCCACTGTGACACTGATAAGTGTCTGTAGTAGTTAGCATTGGGTTTGCTGTGTGCTCCTGAGAACTGGAGAGTTTTTATGGGTGGTTTGCGCTGGTTTGGGCTTAACACTGACACCTGTTTCAGATGCCAATGGTTGTCTAGGAATAACTGGCATGGTTTTGAACATTGTCCCAATGGCCTATTCTGAGAGCTGATGAGCTGCTTAGCTGTAGTTACATTGCCCCTTGAGAACAATCGGCTGGGTGATGACCCAGATCTGGCATGTTCCCTCCCGCTCTGGGCCTCAATAATGGAGAATAAGTCAGCAGAAAATATCTCAACATTCTCACCTCTAGGATGCATTCTTGAGACTCTCAAGCCACTTAGCCTTTTTGCCTTACCTTGACACTTCCAAGCTTATCTGTTTTTTGCACAAAGAAATGGATAAGTACTCCTTAGACAATTCAAAATGGCCACCTAATGGCTCGCTGGACCCCGATATTTTATGGGAGCTAACTTTTAAAAGCATACAGGCAAATACAAAGAGTTTTTCCTATCTCTTTTCATATCTCAGCTCTAAACCTTCTCTCCCAGCTTGTTGATCTTAACTCTATGTCTTTCCATATCTCAATTCTAGACCTCCTCTTCCAGATCTCTGATCTTAAGAGTTTTCATATTTCTTTTCATATCTCAACTCTAAACTTTCCCTTCTGGCTTTCCGTTCTTCTGCCATCTGTTTCTAGCCACACGATCAGATCCTCTCTGGAACCTCCACATTTCAACTCTCAATGCTTACCTGAAACTTTTCATTTTCCCTTCTGGGAACTCCAAACCTGGCAGCTACATTTACCCCACCAGTCACTCGTTCTCATGTTCTAAGGATCCTAATCCCATTCTCCCTCCACAGGAAGAAGCTGCCATAGATGGGATAGTGAAAGTTTATAAACCCTTTTTCCTCTGTCAGAACTTTCTCAGGTAGAAAATTGGGCTGTAGAGGGAAGGCAAGTTTAGAAACAGGTCAGAACTCATGCAGATAAAGTTTATCAGGTTTTTAAATGCCTCACAAATGATCTCTCACAGTATAATAACTTAGATCCTGAGAGCGCTGAGGAAAAGCAACTTCTCATGATCTGTTTTTTTACCCAGAGCTACCCGACATCAGAGCTAAACTTAGACCTTGAGAAGGGACCACAGGCAGACTCCACAGGCAGAAGTCTTAGCACTGACTTTTAAGGTGTATCACAAGAAAGATTTAAAAAATACACCAAAAGATACTTCCTGCTGGCAAAAAGCTATCTGACCTGCTCCTTCACCTCCTCCCGTAAGTGTGGCCAGCCCGGCTACTGTCTTACTCTTGCCTAGCCTCACAGAGGTGATTCAGGCCTTGTCCTGGGTTCCATCAAGGGGATGCTGGTCTGTGTGAGTGTCCCCAAGCCCCACGTGGCAGGGAGACATTACACAGGGACTACTCCCAGCTGATCTTCTAGGCCTGGCCAGGGGCGATTGGTGCTGCCAAGGCTTCCCTAACCTGACCACCATATTCACAAAAAGGGAGCCTTGGGTAGTCATAATGGTATCAGGGTGGTCCATCTCCTCATAGACACTGAGAGCCCCATATTCGGTCCTGCAGGAGCTTTGGAATCTCATTCCTCTTCTTTACTAGCCTCTCCATTGTCAGGTGAGAAGCAAACAATTCTGGCCTCATCAGCCACTGTCACTTAATTGTATTTTCTGAGATATCCGTATCACCCACTCATTTTTAGTCATGTCAACCTGCCTCGTACCCCTAATGGGGAAAGGATTTTTTTAGCTAAAATAAAAGTTTTCATTTCCCTTAGTCACATTTCACCTGAATCCAGACTCCATCAGCCACTCTAGCTGCCTCCCTGCTCACCTTGCTATCTGCTGAAACCTGTGAGCTGTAGCCTTCCAGCCTCCCAGGTGGATCTCCAAATGTGGGACATCCAGGATCCTTGTGTTGCTAGACACATTTCTATAAAATTCCCTGTCTTTGAGTTTTCCATTCCAGCCTGCTTCTCAGAGCTAAAGCTGAGACAATTACCAGCAAAAGGCTCTGAGGTATTTCACTTTGCCCCTCCTTTTCCTCACAGACTTATCCTCCAGCCACTGCTTCAGGAGAATGGAAAAACCCAGAAGCCATCCATTTTTAGAGCCTATACAGGTAAAACAGACCTTCCTCTTCCCACCCCCAAGACCAAAGGAAAGGAACCAGAAGCCATTTTACCCTCAGCAAAGGGTAAACAAAAAACAGGAGACATTTTAACCTCTTCTCATCCCTAGCCCTACCAGAGTACACTCACTATATTATCACTTCCCAAGGGTCTCTTACTAACACATAGTTTTGGGTTTTTTCCAAGCTCCAGAAAAATCAGAATTTATCATTCCATAGCTTAGGCTCATCTGGACAGCAGGAAATGAGCCACAAAACCCAGCAGACCAACAGCCAGAGGATACAGTTCCCCAAAAAGACAAACTTCGCCCTTAAGATAGCTTGAAGCAGCCTTGAGATCTGTTGACCCTGTTCTGGTCCAATACATTTTCCCCTGCCCCCCCACCCGACATAAATTTGGCTTTCTTTTTATAATTAACATAAAAGGGTAGGATGTAAGAATTCCTGGCACACCACATGGTGAAGCCAACATGGAGCCAGCAGAATGCCTCAAGTACGGAGGGTACACCCCTAGGCATGGCTAAGTAAATCTGTGCCCAACCTTTCTCTTAAAAGGAGCCACCATGTTTCAGTCTGTCTCTTCTCTCTTCTACTTCTCTGCTTCTGTACTCTCCTGGCAACTGTTCTGAATAAACTCTTGTGTGGCCCTGGTAGTGTGTGTGTGTATCTTTTCTCACAAGCAAAACCAAAAACTGCTATTACTTATATTTTAAGATATTTAAGATAAGCTCTTATTCAGTTCTCTGTGTTATCTAAGCTAGCCTCCAACTCTGCTCCTAAGGTCTGGAATTACAGGTATATCACCATGCTTGGTTCCCAAGTTTTCTTTATATGTATATTTTACTAACTGCAGGACTCAGGGGATATGGAAATTTGAATAGTTAATTCTAAAAGTCTGCTGAAAACCACTACGCCTATAAATAACATGAATGCACTGTATCTTTAAAATGTATTAAGAGAATGATCAAAGGTTAAGAGCACTAGCTACTTTTCCAGAGGTCCTGAGTTCAATTCCCGGTACCTACATGCTGGCTCACAACCATCTGTTATGAGATCTGATGCCCTCTTCTGGCATGCAGGCATCCATGGAGACATATGCCAAATAAAATAAATCTTTTTTAAAAAGTAAAATCCATAATATTATTCATCTTCTTAAAACTTACTAGGCTTATAATTAAGATACAAAATGTGAAAGTAATAAAGAAAAACAAAACAAAAAGAAAACTATCGAAAGAACATGATCAGAATTGACAGATTTAAGAACTGGTGTTGGGCAGGGGATATATCACAGTGATAGAGTACTTGCCTAGTATGTGAGAGGCCCAGCAATGCAAAAGAGAAAAACAAAACCACCCCTTTCAAGTAAAGAAAAACAAGAATTAGCATAAAAGTTGAAGCAATTATGTTAATTTTGTGTACAAAATGTTAAGTAAAGCTAAAGAAAAACCATTTTAAAATGAACTCAATTTGACCTTTTAATAATGAAAACTACAAGATAAAACATATGTGGCTTTCAAGTGATCAAAATACAGAGAACAATTGACCTTGGGGTGCCTAGCCCAAATTGATATATATATATTTTTCTTCCAGGCCTAAGACTCCGGGAACATTGAGGAAGAGAGGATGGAAAGATTGTTAGAGCTAGAATAACAGAAAGTCTACTGGGAGTGTCTTCTAGATTTGGCAGTGAAGCTCTAGCCATAAAATCTCAACAATGTAGCAGCTTAAACATGACATGAACAGTAAGAACAATAACAGCTTGAGTTGACATGCCAAAGTGAGTGGGGGAACTCGCACAGGGCTCTACCCTCAGATGAAGAATTGCATGCAGTTAGAGACTGCTGAGAGAGGAAGAATTCATCTTTTCTGGCGATGAGAGCTCTAACTGCTTATCAAATACCAAATGGTCAACCTGAGAAATATATACATACAAACAACACTTGTATTCAGCAGGTTGTGATTCAGCAACTTCTGATGCAGCAGGTTGTATGTACATACTTATTCATTACATATGTGTAACCATAGTAAGCTAAAGTAAACAAAGCCATAAATTGGGATCCAGAGAAATGACTAACCACTGGCTGCTTTTCCAAAAGTTCTGAGTTCACTTCCCAGTAACCACATGGTGGCTCGTCCTACTATCTATGATAAGTACTGATGCCCTCTTCTGGCCTGTAAGCATACATGCAAACAGAGCACTCCTTCCTTTAAAAAATACATAAATAAAACTAATAAAAGAATAAAAAGAACCAAAGTGTTATGAGAGAAAAGAAACTATGAGTTTAAGAGGAAGGGAAGACTGGAGGTGCTGCAGGGTGGGGGATTGTTTTAACTATGTCTTAATTAAAAATAAAATAAAACTTAAAAGGTAAGTATCAGATTATGGAAAATATACAAAAATGCTATGTAGATTTAGCAGCAGAACAGGAATTCAGAAGAAAAGAGACGTGAAATTCTTGTTATATCTGAAGTAAAACTGAAAAAAAAATGTCTAAGAAAAGTAAAGCATTTAAAAAGGCTGGTTGAAGCCAACAGCCAGATCAAACTTAATGGAGAAAAACTCAAAGCAATCCTACTAAAGTCAGGAACTAGACAAGGATGTCCTCTCTCCCCTTATCTATTCAATATAGTTCTCGAAGTTTTAGCTAAAGCAATAAGGGAACAAAAAGAGATTAAGGCCATACAAATTGGAAAAGAAGAAGTGAAGCTATCTCTATTTGCATATGATATGATTGTATACATAAGTGACCCACAAAATTCTTCCAAGGAACTGCTTCAGCTGATAAACACCTTCAGCAATGTAGCAGGATACAAGATAAACTCAAAGAAATCAGTAGCCCTTCTATACACTAAAGATAGAAGAGCTGAAAAAGAAATAAGGGAAACATTACCCTTCATATTAGCTACAAATAGTATTAAATA
>PVIH01016285.1:0-46184 GCA_004025045.1 Sigmodon hispidus | reverse complement strand
AAAAAAAAAAAAAAAAAAAAAAAAAAAAAAAAAAAAAAAAAAAAAAAAAAAAAAAAAAAAAAAAAAAAAAAAAAAAAAAAAAAAAGATTTAAAAAAAAATGTTTGCAGCATCTACAGATTCCCTTCACGGTGCTGCAACACAACAGTGAATGGGGCCTCCTCCTCAGTCCATTCCTCAGAGCAATACCTGGCACAGGGCACTGGCTCCTCTGAGACCAAGGCAGCTGTGGGAGCCAAGCAAACCAGAAAGAATGCTCTAGGCAGGAGAACTAGATTTACAAACATCAGGAGTCTGAGGCAGAGCCAGAGTGGGGAAGCTATGGCAAGGGTCATTAACTGACAGGTACCTTAGATCATTTTATTCTGTCTCCCTGAATTTTCATGTGCACCACCTCCGGGAAGCCTCCAGGATTGCTACCAAAGAGTGACTGGGCCAGCCGATTCTACTCTGGCCTCATGGAGAGGGAACAGGCTACTAAATCTAAGGGATCGATGAGGGCAAGACAAGGACCCTCGTGCATTGCTGTGGGCAGGCCCTTTTCTCAAGCCACAAAAATACCCACAGACATCACAGTTCACAAGGGTCCTCAGGGCCAAGGCTGCGGTGTGGCCTGAGGGTATGGGGAAACTGAGAAATATTGTAATGAAGGTTTGGCTAAGGGAAGGCCAGGGTAATGTCATTCTAGAAAATAAGTACAATATCAGGCATGGTAGGTAGCAGGAGGGTGGGTAATAGTGTGATAGTTCAAAGCTAGCCTGGGTTACTGAAAACTGGAAGAGAGTTGGGTATATTAATTCATGTTTGCAATTCAGTGAATTCTAGGCCAGCCTGGGCAGCATGGGAATTCCGTCTTAAATAATGCTGGAGAGATGGCTCAGCAGTTAAGAGTGTATGCGTGTGTCTATGCACAGCTGTAGCAAGATCCAGAAGTCTTTTTACATATAAGCTGGTGATGGTGACATGGTGCCTTTCTCCATACAGGCATATCTGTAGGTAGCTGTGGGTTACTACTTGTGGGCAGATGTCTGAGTGGCCCTGGGGTGGCATTTTGGGTGTCTGAGATACCTGTGTCAGGGTCTGAGGGCTCTGGGGCAGCCATAGTGGGCGTTTGTGTGTCTCTTTCATCCCCCAGGAAAAGCAGAGGAGGAACTTAAAGGGTCACTCCCTGTCTGATGCCTGAACCGAGTCATTGCCGGTGGCTGCTGCATCATTCCCAGGACCTGTCCCTCCCTCCTGACTGAAGCAGACAGAGGGCGTGCAGGAACCAGGTGGAGGGTGCTTTGAGGCATGACTTTTGTCTGTGTCTCCTCATCTTCTCTCCATCATTGGGGCAGAGAATCAAGATTCTCCTGGGTGTCAGACACCACACCTTGTCGTGGACCAGGAGCCTGTAAAAAATTCCTCCAAGACAGAAACATCCCATCCTGTAGAGGAGCTCTTTAAACAGAAAACAGCTCAAAGTAGAAACTCCCTGAAACTGACCAGATTCACTAACAGTCCCTTCCTGCCAATGTAAGCAATAAAAGCTGAGAATCCCTTCCCCATCTCAAAGGGGAGAAAGACAAAATGCAAAGAAGACCCTCACACAGGCCAAGTGGAGAAGGGGATCTGGACCCTAGATGAGCAGCCTTCAAGAGGTTTAGACCAACTGAGGCACCTGGGAAGGACACTCGCCAACATGCTGAGCTATCTGTCTGCATGCTGTGCATTGTGCTCCGGGTTTATGAGCTATCATTAATGCTAGGGTGGGCTTTGATGATGCAGTTCTCTTTGAATCATTTCTGCTCCAGTAAGTAACCCCAATAAAATTCATTGGCTCCCCAAATCAGACTTTGGTGGTACCGTTACTTTTGTCTGTTGTGAGCTGGCTCCCTATCTGGGGTAAGTGTTGCATCTCCCCAGATACAATTTTGTCACACAGAACCAGGCTGGGTCTGGAGGTTTCTAGGCCTGTGCAGTGGCTGGTGACACCCTTCCTAGGGAGTGTTTAAGAGTCAGAATTCTAGGAGGCTGGAGAGATGGCTCAGCGGTTAAGAGCACTGACTGTTCTTCCTGAGGACCTGAGTTCAATTCCCAGCACATACATGGAATTACAACTATAATTCCAGTTGGCTTCCAGGTAAGCACCAAGGTAAAAAAAAAAAAAATTTGTCCAGCAATGCAGCTCAGTTGGTAGACTATTCACTCACCTGGCACACACAAGACCATCCCCAGGAACACATAAACCAGGCCTGGTAATGGAGGTAAGGACGAGAGTTTCAGTTTATGGTCATCTTCAGATACATAGTAAATTCCAGACTTTGCTTTTATTTTATTTTATTTTTTATTTATTTTTTAAATATATATTTTTGGGAGGAGGTTTTTTAACTTTATTTATTTATTTGCCTGGAACTGGAAATACAGACAGTTGTGAGCTGCCATGTGGATGCTGGGAATCGAACCCGGGTCCTCTGGAAGAGCAGTCAGTGCTCTTAACCGCTGAGCCATCTCTCCAGCCCTCAGACTTTGCTTTTAAAAACAAACAGGCTATAAGATCAAAAATGTTCACTGTCTGGCATGGTGGCACATGCCTTTCATTTCAACACTCAAGAGATAGAGGGCAGCCTGGTCTACATAACCAGTTCCAGGTTAGCCAGGGCTGTACAATAAGGACCTATCTCAAAAGCAGACAGAGAAGGGGGGGGTAAAGAGGGAGCAAAACAGGATGTTTACATACACTAGATCCTATACATATATGTGATACATGTATGCCAGTATCATGTAGCCCAGGCTGGCCTCAAATTCTCTACCCAACATGCTTTATAATGGGATTTCTATGGCTCCCTCTGCCTCCCATTAAGTCTTTAACCAGTTAAATTTTATCCCTGTCCCCCACAGTGGGCACTCAAGTCTATCTTTTTTTTTTTTTTTAAACTTTATTTATTTATCTATTTGCCTTGGTGTTTGCCTGGAACTACAGACAGTTGTGAGCTGCCATGTGGGTGCTGGGAATCGAACCCGGGTCCTCTGGAAGAGCAGAGGGTGCTCTTAACCGCTGAGCCATCTCTCCAGCCCCCCCTCCCTTCCTTTTTCTGTCTGGGCTGGGGATTAGAACTCAGGACTTCACACATGCTAAACATGCATTCCACTTTAAGCTACATTCAGCATTCATTTCATCTAAATTGTTGTCCTCCTTCATTTACATTTATTAATCTATTTATAATGAATAATAAATGTTAATGGTGTTAATCAATATATGATAAATAATAAATTATTATAATTACATGTAAGTACTGGTGGCATGTGCCTCAGCACACATGTGGAAGTCAGAGAACAATTTTTAGGAGCTGTTTCTCTTTCACTGCGAGTCCCAGGGATGGACTCAGGTCGGGCAGTCGTTTTACCTGGGAACCATCTCACCCTGCTCCCCTCATTTTCCTCTGTTAGGAAGATATTTCTCTCTTAAAACGTTCAAAGTTTTAAGGATTATAAGTCTTTCCTTCAAAGGCCCAGCACTAAATGAGCTAGATACATGCCACCTATAATAATAATATTTATCATTAAGTATTAATTAATTTTTAACATGAATAATATTTTTTGAGACAGGGTTTCTCTGTGTAGCCCTGGCTGTCTTAGAGCTCGCTCTGTAGACCAGGCTGGCCTTGAAATCAGAGATCCTTCTGCCTCTACCTCCCTTGTTGTGGGCCGCTGCCATCCAGCTATCACCAATTATTATTATTGTTCTTTATTACACACTTTCCTTTCTGTCTCTGGGTGAGGCGCTAGCTAAGTGGGAAGTAGATGTTCCGAAGAACTCACAGGGTGTAGGTCCACCTGATCCAATTTTTTAGGTTCCCCAGATTCAGGGCACCCTGCATCCCCGGAAGCCACCCATCTTTTGCTTAGGTGTGAGCAATGAAGTTTTCGGGCAGGGAGGGAGCACATTTTTCCAAGATCAGCGAGTAAGGCAGAATCTGGAATAAAGCTAGAGAGGAGGGGGTTCCATCCTTACCTCTTACCCTCACTTGGGGACATCACAACCCCTCCAACTCCGCCTGAGCCTCAGTTTCCCCACCTAGATTGACTACTCGCCCTAGAATCTGCACTGGGGATTTGCTGTTTTCCACCAGCCGGGGGCGCTGCACCGGCTTGGGAAGGATGGGGGTCCCAGGGTAAGCAGTCCTGGGCATCTCGGGTTGCACTTTTCTCAGCCGGGGTCAGCAAGGCCTTCCCGGGGAGTTCAGGCGCTTGTCTGACGGCGGGGTACTGCGCAGGCGCGGGCGGGTTCCGCAAGGCGCTGCGGCGGGGAGCGCGGGAGCGAGGGATTCCCTCTGACGTCATTGCTAGGATACCAAACAAACACTCGGCCGCGCCGGCCGAGCTCCTTATATGGCTAATTGCGTCACAGGAACTCCGGAGAGGGCGGGGCGGGATCCCCTCCCGCAGAGACCCCCAGAACGCAGCTTTGGGGACCCCCGAGACCCCTATGGGCAGGTGGAGGATGCACGAAGCCCTGAGGGTCGCCACAAGGGTCTCGGGCAGCGGGAAGAGAGAGTTAGGGAGGTTTGTGCATGGAGCCCCGGGTGACGCAAGCAGGGGGGGGCGGGTCCCGGACGCATAAATTAAGCCCGGCACCTCTCGGCTTCATTCATAAGACTGGAGCGGCTACGCCGGGGACACGCGGAGCAGGGGCTTGCGGGACTTGACTACCGGTGACTCTTCTTCTTTTTCTTCTTGGCGGCTGTGAAAATTTTTATATCTATCTATCTATATATATATATATTAGTTTTGACTGGAGAGAAAGTTTTGTGGGTTTCTTTTTTGCAAGACTCCTTCTAGATCGTTCTTCCGTTCCGTCTCGAGGATAGATTTACTTTCTGTGGGGCTTTTGGATCGCGTCCTTCTGCCCTTCCCCATTTCGTGGGACTCCTGGAAAGGAAAGGAACAACATCCGAAGTGCACGCTGAACGGCGACGCTGCACGGTGGGTCTCTTGGCGGGGAGCGATCCCCGCGTCGCCCCCTGTGAAATCAACGGAGCCTGGACTTTGAGGAGGTACAGCGGAGACCTGAAGGGGACCTGGGCGCTTGCAGAAGGGATTTACCTCGGAACTTGGGCAGTTCTCCGAGCCGGACGCGGAGCTCCCCCAAGCAGCGCACTTTGGGGACGTGTCCGGTCCATTCCCTACTTGCATCTCATCCTACTCGGCCATAGCCTTGGCTTCCCGGCGACCTCAGCGTGGTCACAGGGCCCCCCCTGTGCCCAGGGAAATGTTTCAAGCTTTCCCCGGAGACTACGACTCCGGCTCCCGGTGTAGCTCGTCACCCTCCGCCGAGTCTCAGTACTTGTCTTCGGTGGACTCCTTCGGCAGTCCACCCACCGCCGCCGCCTCCCAGGTAAGTTCTCGATAGCAAAGATACTACTTTAGTGGTCACGGAAAAAAAATATTTCTTTAAGTCTAAAATGTGGATTAAGCATCCTCTCATATAGAGAGACGCGCCAAATCTTAGGATCTGGGAAAGAGGCTCGGGTTGCACTTTGGGTTTTTGTTGTTGTTGTTGCTTGCAATCTGCAAAGAATGGAGAGATGTTTGCAACGGATTGTGTGCGCGGGACGCGGGAAAGGAATGCAGTTGGGCGAGCATTGGCGATGCTCGGTACAAAGTATACGAGGTGGCTAGCAGAAGCTGAGAACTTTTAGCTGAGCTCCGGGAGAAGCTAGGCAAGTGGAGGAAAGAAAAAAAAAAATTCAGAGAAGCTTCCAGCAGCCTTCTCCTCGGCCCTCCTCCTTCCAAGCGCGGAAGGCAGAGCCGTTGTCAGTAGCCACCCGGCGGGAGTTCGAGCCTCGAACCCCGATCACGCTGCCTCCGCCTCCTGCGCGGAGACGTAACGGGGGACCCGTGCGTAAAGGCTGACGCGCTGGAATCCTCCGTCTGACGCGGGGCACGCACAGCGCACGGCGCCCCCTCCGCCCGCCCCGCCCCTGACGTCCCGGGCACGTTCTATTTTGGAACGCCGAGGCCACGTTGCTAAGGGAGGGGGCAGCGCGGCTTTTTGATTGGCTGTCTCGGAGCGGGTTTTAGCCAATCAACGTCTTTTTCCTATTTGTAGAGCGTAGCACCCTTCCCTGCTTTTTGTGGTTCTTCCGTGCTTGGGGGGGGGTCTCCAAGAGGCAGAGTTAGGGGGGTTCTTGTTGTGATTGGGGCGATTCTGACAACTCGTGGGTCTACGAGCATCTTGTGGGGACCTGGTCCCTCTGCTGTCAGAATCAGGAGGCTGCTAGCTGAGTGCGAGCATCTCTAAGAGGAAACTGAAGACCGTCACCCCCCTCTCCAGACATACATATACGCGCTCCCTGCTCGCTCAACACCCGGTCCTTTCGAGGTGTCCAAACAGTGGCTGAGCTACCCAGAGGGGAGGCAGCCAGGTGGTCTCTAAAAGGTCCGCCTTCTCTTAGTTCCCAGGACTCTGATTGGCCAGGGATTCAGCCCTTCCCTCGCCACGCCCCCCAGAGTAGTTAAGCCTCTAGGATTCCACTTGCGGGAGGGGGGTGGTGATGGACGCTTCTTGGGTTTGGGGACGCGGATTCTATATCGCTTCCATCCCCTGCAAAGACAGTCTGAGCGATTCTCACTGACACTTTTCTCCACCTGTCAATTCACCCAAACCTGTCACTTCTCAGTGTCATGGGAGAAGAGACAAAAATTTGAAAGGGATGTTCTCAACTCTTAGGCCAGTCCCCCCAACACCACTGGAGCTGGGATCTCCGCCCCTGCCGGAGCCCTCATAGAGTGGGGGTGTGTTTGTGTGTGCCTGGATAGGAAAGCTTGGGTTAAGGCCTCTCTCTCCCCCTCCCTCTGGGATGGGGGTGGGGTGTTATGACTGTGTGTGTGCATGTGTGTGTGTGTGTGTGTGTGTGTGTGTGTGTGTCTCCATCCCGGGAGATTCTATCACCAGGCTCTGTCCAGCCTCCTCTCCACCTCCCCACACACCTAAGAGTCACCAACCCGGGGTGTGATTCACCACCCGCTGGAACCGGGCAACCTTTCCCCGAGGAAGAAGGAGGAGGTAGAAGGCAGTAGAACAGAATCCTCTCATTAACCACTGCGTCACGGTGTAGTGGAAGGGTGGGTGTTGTGGTTTTTTGCCTGTGACACACTCATCCACACCCGCTCACCCTGTGCTCACTCACAGGGGTCGGTGTGTGTTATGTGTGTTGGGCGTGTGTGTGTCGGTGGTTTTGTTTGTGTGTCTACGCCTGTGTGTGTATGTCTCACCCCGTAGGAGTGCGCCGGTCTCGGGGAAATGCCCGGCTCCTTCGTGCCAACGGTCACTGCAATCACAACCAGCCAGGACCTCCAGTGGCTCGTGCAACCCACCCTCATCTCTTCCATGGCCCAGTCCCAGGGGCAGCCACTGGCCTCCCAGCCACCAGCTGTTGACCCTTATGACATGCCAGGAACCAGCTACTCAACCCCAGGCCTGAGTGCCTACAGCACTGGTGGAGCAAGCGGAAGTAGTGGGCCTTCCACCAGCACAAGCACCAGTGGCCCTGGGCCTTCTCGCCCAGCCAGAGCCAGGCCTAGGAGACCCCGAGAAGAGACGGTAAGTATGAGACCTCAGGAGTAGATCTGGAGGAGCCTAGGGATGTGGACTCAGTTGGTAGAGTGCTTGCTAGAATGCATGAAGCCCTGGGTAGATCTTTAGAATAGCATGAGCCAGGAGCGACTGTGCAGGCTGCTAGCCCCAGCTTTCCAGAGATGGAGGCAGGAGGGTTAAGAATTTGAGGCTAGCCTGTGCTACTTACTGAGTTTGAGAGCAGCCTCCACTGCAAGAGATCGTTATTAAGAAAAAAAAAAAAAAAGTTGGCCTGGGGTGAAGGAAGTACAAAAAATGACAGTAGCCTGTCACTATTAAGTTGAGGGTCCTCTGAGGCCTCACATTACTATTCCTCCATTCCTGCCCCTCAAGAGTCGTGGTGGTTGTTGGAGGTGCTGGAGGAAAAGGGGTTTTCTCAGGGATGGTAGAGGTATCCCTAGATCTCATAGTCCTTATCTCTTTGACTCAGCTTACCCCAGAAGAAGAAGAGAAGCGTAGAGTCCGCAGAGAGCGAAACAAGCTGGCGGCAGCTAAATGCAGAAACCGTCGGAGGGAGCTGACAGACCGACTCCAGGCGGTAAGGAGGAGTTCTGGGGTGTCTCTGTTTTTCTCTGCCCCCCACTTCTCACTGTGCCTGGGTCCCACTTAGGGAACCAGGGCCAGTGCGGGCCTGATGGAGTTGCTATATACGCATGCGCAGACCCCTACCGGTTTCCTTCCATCCACTTTCCCTGGTTATGTCCTCACATATCTCCTTATCTTTGTTTAAAAGGACAGGCTGGAGGAGGTCATTATCATTGTCTTGGTTTAGGAATAATCCATTTTGCTACAACGCCACCATTTGTTTTTCTGAGACGTGGTGGTGGGGGGGATGGTCTCCCAGTGTATCCCAGCACTACCCACCTCCCCCCAATCCGATAGCCTTCAGTCTCAGCCCCTGTGAGCGCTGAGATGACACATAGACCATCATCCTGGCTGGCTCGAAGCTAAATCATTTTCTGCTGCGTCAAATTCTTACCTCTTGCCCCAGCCACCTACAGTTCTCCAGAACTTGAGCTGGTGGCATCCCACCACACACACCCCTGTCTTTCTTCTTTCTAGCATAAGGGTCTGCACGTTTTTATGCCTGCGGAGTACCCCCTTGCCTTTTGAAACCAAGGCACATCTCTGTTTTCCTTCTGGGAGGCCGAAGGAGGGGATGACAGATCCATACTAAAAACAACACATAACCATTGTTCATTCACATAACAAATTGCAGTGTTTTTCTTTTTCTCTCTTTAAAAAGAATTATTTCACCTATTTATTTGCTTACATTCAAGTGTGTGCAGGTGTACCACAGCACACACATGGAGATCAGATGGCAATTTTTAGAGTTGGTTCCCCCAATGCATCCTGTGGGTCCCAGAAATCAAGCTCAATCGTCAGGCTTGCTGGCAATCGCCGTTACTCAATGACCTATATTGTCCCCTTCCTCCCCTTTTAAGGCAGAGTATGGGCTTGGCCTCAAACAAGCAAGACTCGCCCTGCCTCAGTCTCAGGGTGTTCCTATTACAGGTGTTCACCACCACACCAGGCTTGGACTTCCTGCCCACCAGAAACTTTCATTTCTGCCTCGCTTTTCCCTAATTACCTTTTGCTCAGATGGGTAAACTGAGGCTCCAAGTTGCATTGTCTACCCGGAGTTCCTCTGAGAGGGCGTTCCCCTCGGTCGGTGGAGAAGGGCCCATCCAGCCCTTTGGATCAGCAGCTAGAATGTGTGTTGGGGTGTGAGCTACTTTGTGTGACCGTTATCTCTTTCTGTGTCTCCTATGACCTGGACCTGCTTGGGCTCCATCAGGAAACGGATCAGCTGGAAGAGGAAAAAGCAGAGCTGGAGTCGGAGATCGCCGAACTGCAAAAAGAGAAGGAACGCCTGGAGTTTGTCCTGGTGGCCCACAAACCGGGCTGCAAGATCCCCTATGAAGAGGGGCCGGGGCCAGGACCGCTGGCCGAGGTGAGAGATTTGCCTGGGTCAACATCCGCTAAGGAAGACGGCTTCGGCTGGCTGCTGCCGCCCCCTCCACCACCGCCCCTGCCCTTCCAGACCAGCCGAGACGCACCCCCAAACCTGACGGCTTCTCTCTTTACACACAGTGAAGTTCAAGTCCTCGGCGACCCCTTCCCCGTTGTTAGCCCTTCGTACACTTCCTCGTTTGTCCTCACCTGCCCGGAGGTCTCAGCATTCGCCGGCGCCCAACGCACCAGCGGCAGCGAGCAGCCGTCCGACCCTCTGAACTCGCCTTCCCTTCTTGCTCTGTGAACTCTTTAGACAAACAAAACAAACAAACCAACCTGCAAGGAACGAGGAGGAGGAGGAGGAGCGGGGAAGAAGCAGTCGGGGGTGTGTGTGGACCCCTTGGCTCTTCTGTCTGACTGCCTGCCGCCTCTGCCATCGGACATGGACACGGAAGGACCTCCTTTGCGTTTTTACGCTCCGTCTCTGGTTTCTGTGCCCCGGCGAGGCCGGAGAGCTGGTGACTTTGGGGTTCAGGGGGTGGACGGGAATGGACACCCCATCCTGCATATATCTATCTAATGGTCCTGTCACTTCAACCCAACTTCTGGGGAATAGATGGATGGGTGGGTGGGATGTGACGCCCACTTTTGGCGTCTTACGTGAGGCTGGAGGGGAAGGGTGCTGGGTGGACTTGTGGACGATCTGGCATGCACCCCCAGAGAGGCCCAACGAGGAAATGACAGCCCCGTCCTTCTCTTTCCCCCCACCCACTCACCTTCCAGGGTGCAGGGTGACCGAGATAGCTTTCTTATGCTCCCTCGGGCCTTAGCTGATTAACCCAACATTTCCAAGAGGTCAAAACCTCACTTTCTCCGGGACAATTTGAGCCCCCAACTGAGGGAAGTCGGTGCCCGCTTTGGGAGTCCGCTAACTCCACTTCCCAGATGATTCCAAAATGTGAACCCCCCCTATCTGACTGTTCAGTCTTTTCCTCCTGGAAAAACTGGCTTGGGTTGGATTTTTTTTTTTTTTGCCATCTGCTACAGAGCCCCTCTCCCCCCCAACTCAGGCCCAAGCTCACCCCCGTGCAGTATTATGCCATGTCCCCCCTGAGCATCCCACACCCCCAGCCGCCCTTGGCCGTCCTCGTTGGGCCTTTCTGGTTTCGGGCAGCAGGGGGCGCTGCGACGCCCTTCTTGCTGGAGTGCTTTATACTGTGAATGAGCGGCCGGATTGCGGGGTGCGCCGGGTGGGAGTGACCCCCCAACCCTCCAAAGCCTTCCCTAGGCCTTCCCTTCTTCCAAGCACTGCCTCCCCGCCACAGGCAGTTAGACTCGAAGGACTGACGGTGATGCATCCCGGTGGCCTTCTTGCTCAGGCCCCTGAGATTTTTCTCCAAGGTCTCCTGCCTTCCCCAGCCTAGGACGCCAACTTCTTCCCACCCTGGGAGCCCCGCAGCCTCTCAAAGAGGTCGAGGCAATTTCCAGAGAAGTTTTCAGGGCTGAGGCTTCGGCTCCCCCTACCCTTGATATTTGAACCCTCAAATATTTTTGGACTGGCATTACTTAAGAGGGGACTGAGTTCCCACTATCCCACTCTATCCAATTCCTCCAGCCCCAAATATGGGTTCTGGCGTCTCCCTCCAGCTTTCACCTCGTGAGAATTTCACGAGTCAGATTTCTATTTTTTAATATTGGGGAGATGGGTCCTAGTGGCTCCTCCTCTATGCTGCATGGAACACATTCCACACCCTGTCCTGGGTCCTCGGTTCCAACCCTAACCCCCCACCCAAGCTATTTATCCCTTCCCCGGTTTCCGAAAAGCACTTATATCTATTATGTATAGATAAATATATTATATATGAGTGTCTGTGTGCGTGCGTGTGTGCGTGCGTGTGTGCGTGCGAGCTTCTTCGTTTGCCAGTGTGCAGTGGAGTTTGAAATCGCTTCTGGGAACTCAGGTCAGCCTCTCCTGGCTGTCCCTGCCATAACTGTCACTTTTTTTTTTTTTTTTCTGTCATTGTCTCAGCACCTCTGGCTGTTGGAGACAGTCTTTTCTCAGTCTGTGTTACACTGACCACTTCGAACATGTCTCCTCTCTCACTGGCCCTGATCTTCCTTCTGTCTGTCAACTCCCGGTTTGTTGGGGACATGCAATTCTGCTTTTGTGAGTAAATGTAACTGGGTGGTATATTTTTACAATCTGCATTGTTTGAGAATTCTGGGTGGGAGTGTATGATCAGAAAGGCCTGCCGCTGCCAACCATAATTCATTGAGTCCATAGCTCCCCACCCGTGCTGTATTTGTGATTTTGTTACTGTTGGTTTTGTATTTTGCACCTGACCCCGGGGGTGCTGGGGCAGTCTAGCACTGGCAGCTCCCCTCCCCCCTTGGTTCTGCACTGTCGCCAATAAAAAGCTTAAAAAAAAATGTATTCACCAGGTCCGAGTGTCTATTTTCCCTGGGTACCTATTATACGGCATCCTTTCAACAAGACAGGATGAATTTGGATTGCCAGGAAGCCTTCACAGGTACTTATTAAGGCACCTAAGGAATCAGCCTGCAGCCCGATGAAAGGAAAATGAATACTTGAGAGGACTTCCCATGTTTCCAGTCTGTGTTACCTACTGGAAAAAGTAAGAGGCAGAATGTCAAATGTGAGGTACTGATGTGGTGAGGGGTCTGGAAGGCTTCATGACTGAGGAGGAATAATTCAGAACACTGGATGTCCAATGATTTTAGCAAGAGCTAAAGTGGTGTAAGGCTGAGCATGGTGGGGTACACTTGTAATCTCAGCATTTGGAGGTGGGAACAAGAGAATCAAGAACCCAAGGTCAGGAAGGTGGTAGATAGCAGATACTGGAGTGTTGTGGGAAGCTGGAGCTTCATGTTGACAGGAGCATCGGGCACAGAGGGTAGGGATTAACCCTCAGGGAGCCTCTGCAGGCAATAACATTCCCAGATTACAGAGTTCCCATGCTCTTTCAAAAGCACTAGGGAGCCATAGCAGGTTTTGAACAAGACTGAGAAGCAGGGGGAGGTTAGTGTTAGGTGGAGTCTTCTACTCCCCAGACAAAGTAGCTAGGAGAGAAAGAGTTAGACTCAGGAGGACCGGGAATGGAGGGATAGGGTCCAAAAGACATGGAGGAGGCAAAACACATGTTAATAGCAAGTCAGAGAGAAATAAATCTCGGGGTGAGTGGTGGCCTGAGAGTTCTGGTGACCTCAGGAAAGAGAAGGCGTTTGCTGGAGCCTCAGTTTCCCCATTTTCAACCTTCTCTCTGCCCTGACATTCACCAAGTGTGTCTCAAGGTCACTCTGGCCAGCTCTCCTTGTGTTATGGCTTTATATGCTCTACTTTTCTATCGAGTTTATTCAATACATATTTGCCTGGTGCTGTCTTCTCCCCTGACCGGGTTATCTCATGAGACCAGGGCTAACGGTGTGATCACAGCTGTATCTCCATCACTGCTCAAACACAGAGACAAGGCTGAGCCAGAATGAACAAATATATGACTAATAAGTGCAGGCGTGATTAAATACATAATCGAGCAAATTACTCATTGAGAGACATCGAAGATGCACAGCAATATCCCAGAACTGTAGAGACAAACTTAAATCCACTTTTGAGACGTAGTCGATCCTTCCGGGAGTGACTGAATGTAACTACGAAGAAGGAATAAATAATAAATCAGAGTAGAGGTGAATTTAGAGATTCAGCTTCTAAGAAACATAGTTTGCAAGGGGGGAAAAAATATAAAAAAATGGGATAGATACTCCCGCCCGAAAGGTGGAATTGAACCACTCTGTCGCTAAACAGCTACAGGTTTGAAGCCTGCACCCCAGACCACTGAGGATCATCCGGGCAGAAGCACTTATTTTTAGACAACTATATAAAGGCCAAGTATCCCAAATCTTTTGACTCATGGTGATTATTTATATGTTCTAGAAAGGAGAATTTTTAATATTTTTAATCGTATTTTCAATGTTCTTTCGTGAATATATGCTTTTCTTTGCAAATATGCCACGAATGACCTCCTCCAAACTAAAAATAAGCAGCTTCATTTGCATAAGCGCCTTGCATTCTGGGAAGCAGCGCCGAAAGCGCCTACTCCGTAGCATTTAGCGCAAAGTGAAAAATCAGTTTTATTTTGCATTTGTTCCTTTGTTTTGTGTTGTGTTTTTAAAAATTAAAACCCCGTCCGGCACTCGGAAGCCGCTTCGTGGCAGGATTTGAGGTTTTTGTCGAGGGAGACGGGAGTTTCCGCTTAGGGTGTGATGGCGCGCGGCCGCAGGGCGACATCTGCTGTTCCTTTGAGGAACTGCAAGCATATACGGACCCAACCAACTGGTCCTCCTTGACTTTTCTACACCTATGAATTTGGGCCAGGGAAACTGAGGCACAGACATGGATATCATAGCCCTGGCATCCAACTCCCTAGGGAAAATGCAACCTACATTATTATAATTACTATATTCTTACCAGAACTGGTGTTTCTGTTTCCTCGAGACAGCCTTTTTTCACAGGGGCTCACTCTGTAGCCCTGGCTGGCCTGGAATTCACTAAGTAGCCCAGGCTTGCCTGAACTTTGAAGGTATTCTTCCTGTCTCAGCCTCCCAAGTGCGGGGATTACAGGCGTGAGTCACACGCCCAGGTTAAACCCTTACAATGACTTCCATCTCAGAAGATAGAACAGAGTTTTACCTGCTTCGTAGAACTGGCTTCAGGGATGCAGCAGATTCGCAGGCACATCCCTCTTCAGGGCTTTTGTGATGCTGATGCTGGTTTTTGTGTGTGTGTGTGTTCATGTGTCCAAAGCTTCCTGTCACCCAGGTAAAGCCTCCCTGACCTGACCCCCAGTTTGAATAGTAGTAAATCGTCTCTCTTTCTCCCCTGCCACACACAACCAAGTCGCCATGTGCTTCTTGCTTATTGTCTGACTGCTTGAATGAATAGATGCAGTCACTATCTTTCTCTAAGCCTCAGTTTCCCCATCTGCATAATATGTTTGAGATACTCAAGTCCCTAAGAGCGATGGTTCTCAATCTTTCTAAGACTGAAACCCTGTTATGGTGACCTCCCCCCATCGTAGTATTCTTTTCTTTTCTAATTCATAACTGTAATCTTGCCGCCGTTATAAACCGCAACGTAAATATCTGAATGCAACCCCTGTGAAAGGTACTTCGACCTACTGGTTGAGATTGACGAATAACGTATGAAGACGCCGCTAGGGGGTGCTCCATGACGGCTACTTCAAGTCGGAAATTGGTTTTGTGCTCTGAGTCGGGATGCAAGAATAGGTCCGATGCATGGAGGAACAAGTCAGAGTGCAGGAATAGGCTTGGGGGGGGGGTGGTCTTTAGCGTTCCTGGACGTATTAGTCATCAGTACTCGCCCGCTACTCCATGCTTTAATATGAACATTACATGTTAGGAAGGTTGTGAATGAACTCATCTTTAAAAAGCTTTGTTAAAGTGCAGAGGTTACTGGGCAATGGTGGTGCACGCCTGTAATCCAGCTCTCTGGAGGCAGAGACAGGTGGATCTCTGAGTTTGAGGCCAGCCTGATCTATAGAGTGAGTTCTAGGACAGCCACAGCGGTAAAGCAGAGAAATCCTGTCTTGGGAAGCTTTACAAAGGAAAAAGAGAGAAAAGTGTAAACAGTTGCTTATTTTTTAAGTTTTATTTATTTATTATGTATACAGTGTACAGAAGAGGGCATCAGATCTCATTACAGATGGTTGTGAGCCACCATGTGGGTGCTGGAAATTGAACTCAGGTCCTCTGGAAGATCAGTCAGTGCTCTTAACCTCTGAACCATCTCGCCAGCCCAAGTATTTATATGTTTAGGTTTTTTATTATTATTATTTATTCTCGTGGATGCTTTGCCCAAGGACACCTTGTAGAGTTGGCTCCCTCCTTCCACCAAGTTGGAGAGATCACTTTTACACACGCATTTTGTGTGCCGTACATGTGATACTGGAGATGTAACCTACAGCCTCTCTCTTGCTATGTAAGTTTCTAGAGGGTTAGGGGTGGGATGGGAGGGAGATTCAGCTGTTAGGAGCACTGGATGCTCTTCCAGAGGACCTGGATTAAATTCCCAGCACCCACGTGGCAGCTCACAGCCATCTGTAACTCCAGTTCCAGGGGACCTGACCTTCACACAGACATACATGCAGGCAAACACAAACACCAAAACAGACAAAGAAATAAAAAAAAAAAACCCAACAGTAACAACAATAAACTAAATTTTTAAAATAGCACAATTTGGATGGAGATATAGATATTACTGTTTTGGTGGAAACTTTTGGCTTTGGTTTGGTTTGGTTTGGTTTTTGGCACGGTCTTACCCCATATAGCCTTGGCTGGCCTAGAACTCGCTACCTAGACCAGGCTGGCCTCTGACTCACAGAGATTTGCTTACATAGGTGCATGGGACAGTTCGGAAGAGTTCCTTCTCTCCATCTGCCATGTGCATTCTAGGGGTCTCTGTTTTAGTAGCTAGCTGCTGCACTGTGCAGCATTCCTACCATGCAAACAGTGTGTCTATAACTCCTCCTTGGCACATCCGTATCTGTCTCCGCAATGGCTTACACAGGAAGAGGAAAGTGACACAATAATAAACAAACAAGTTGTAACATTTTCGTGTTTGTCTTTACTGTCATCTATTTCTGAGAAGCAATGCTTGGCTTGCTTCCAAGGTGGCAAGCAATGTTTTCTTTATAAGAGATATTTGTTCTACTTGTTTATGGTGCTGAGGATGGAACTCAGGACCCTTTGCAAACTAGGTTAGCTCTCTACCACTGAGCCACACCCCAGCCCCTCACTGGGGGATTCTAGGCAGGGGCTCTACCACTGAGCCACACCCCGGCCCCTCACTGGGGGATTTTAGGCAGGGGCTCTACCACTGAGCCACACCCCAGCCCCTCACTGGGGGATTCTAGGCAGGGGCTCTACCACTGAGCCACACCCAAGCCCCTCACTGGGGGATTCTAGGCAGGGGCTCTACCACTGAGCCACACCCCCAGCACTTTTTTGGGAGGATTTTACCACTGAGTTGCATACCTAGCCTTTAATCTTTTACTTTTAATTTTATTATTATTTTATGTGCATTAGTGTTTTGCCTACATGTATGTCTGTGTGAGGATGTCAGAACTGGAGTTGGACAGTTGTGGGTGCTGGGAATTTAACCTGGGTCATCTGAAGAGCAGCCAGTGCTTTTATCCCCGCTGATTCCTCTCACCAGTCTCGCCTTTGATCTTTGAAGACAGAGTCTCACATTTCGCTTTGAACTATGTAGTTGGCCTGGAACTCAGCACTGGGATTACAGATGTGTGTGACCATGTCTGGCTGGCCACTGGGTAGTTCTGGGTCAGGCAGTGCTGAGTATTAAACACGGGGCCTTATACATGCTAGGCAAGTGTTCTTCCACTGAATCACATCCACAGCATGAACCATTAGTATAAGGATCTCAGAAGGGAATGATTGACATTTGGGAAATAATATCATTATCGTAACTAACCAACTAACCAAGATTGAGCATTTCTGCTAAGTCACACTTGAAAAATTCTTACTGTTATTGTTTACTGTTATTATTTGTTTGTTTTGACTGCATATATGTATGTGTCTATGTTCCACAGCACATGCAGTGTCTGCAGAGGCTAGAATAGGGTATCAGATCCCCTGGCTGCAGTTAAAGATGGCTGTGAGTCACTATATGGTAGCTGGGAAACCCTGGATCTCTGAAAAAGCAACTTACACTGTCAACCACTGAGCCATCTCTCCAGCCCCGCATTTCTCTATCTTTATGTATATTTTCCAGATTGGACTCATATCATCACACTTGTTTAGCCTTTACTGACTGAACATTCCCACTGATCTTAAATCTTTCTATTCTTTTTTTGACAGGATCTGATAGTTACAGGACATAGACAGGCTGACCTTGAACTCACAGAGATCCACCTACCTCTTTCATGTTCAGCTTTTTTTTTTTTAAAACTTTATTTATTTATTACTTATTTATTTGCCTTGGTGTTTGCCTGGAACTGGAACTACAGACAGTTGTTAGCTGCCATGTGGGTGCTGGGAATCGAACCCGGGTCCTCTGGAAGAGCAGACAGTGCTCTTAACCGCTGAGCCATCTCTCCAGCCCCCAGCTTTTTTTTTTTAACAATTATTTTTATTTATTTGAATGCATATGTGAGGGTGCGTACAAGAACAAATTGAAAGGCGGGGCATTTCTTTCAAAATATGGTTCCCAGAGATGGAACTCAAGTGATCAGCTTGGAGGTAGGTCCTTTTTTTTTTTTTTTGTCCTAATAATTATTATTTTTAACTTTTATTTGAAAATTATTAAAATGATACTTCCATGTTTATGGTGTGTGAGTGCAGATGTGAAATGGAAGCCATATGGAAATGTCAGGAAAATGGTGTTGGTTCTCTTTCTACCATGGGGGGTTCAGATGATGCAATTCAGACCATCACGGCCTTTCCCAGATGAGCCATCTTGCAGCCCCCAATCATTTCTTTTAGTTGTTTGTTTGTTTGGAGACAGGGTCTCTCTGCAAAGCCTTGGCTGTCCTAAAACTCATGTGTACGCTAGGCTGGTCTCAAACTACAAGATCCACCTGCCTCTGACTCCTGAGTGCTGGGATTTATGGATTACGCTATACTTTTCAGTGTAGGAAGGTTAAGTAGAGAGGTCTTAAACCACAGAAGGCCGTGGATTTTCCACAGGAATCTTTATTACACTGTAAATCCAAGCTCAGGGCTCGTCTGGGCCCCATGCAAAGCCCCAGTATAGGAGTTGGTGGCCTCAAAGATACCAACCCCTCACGGCGCCTCCAGCGGCGGGTCATGGAAATGCAGGACAGCGTCTGACTATTCAACTACAAGTCCCAGCAGGCTCCGCGGTGAAGGAGCCTGGCCTTTCCTGGACTCTTAGAGCAGAGCCTTTTAGGAAATGTAGTCCGGGTCGCTCAGGCACTTCCCACTGGGAAATGGCTTGGCCGAGTGGGAGAGAGTGTAGATGCACGGGATATGAAGGGGAAGAGGGTTGCTGGGGTGTGGGCAGGCGTCCCTCGAGCAGAGACACCCCTCTCATTCGGCTTTGGCTTTGGATCCGGAGACTACAGATGCATCTGGGGTTCCGGTCCCCGGGATTTTAGCCCGGATCCTAAGGGAGCAAAATTAGGGGTCATGGGGTAAGACATGCCATGGAGGAGGTGCTGAAGATTAGCTTAACATTCAAAGCTAGACCCTGTCCTCCACCTGATGACCTGCCTGCTTTGAGAAAAAGAGTGCCCTGGGAGATTGGGGATAGAAAGTGTAAGGGGCGGGACACGACAAAAGAAAAACCCACAAACAACAAACATCCCAGGCTCCGTCCCCCTCTCTGTTGCCATCTCATGAACTTACTTAGCTTTGATGCAGCCCAACTGGTTGGTCACCAACCCCACATACTGATCGATCTGGGCCTGGAGAGACCAAAGAGGCAAGGAGTTCTGGGTAATCCATGAAGGATGCTGCTTCCAGCTCTTACATCTCCAAATCAAAGAGGACGAGGGAACCACCGCTCCAGTTTCAAATGTGAGCATCCTAACTGGCCCTTCTGCCTCTCTTATTCTGAAACAGCGTCTCATGTAGCCCAGGTTGGCCTCAAACTTGTAATGTAGCTGAGGCTGGCCTTGAACTTGTGGTCTTTCTGTTTCTAGCTCCTCGGTGCTGAGATTGCAGGTGTGCACTGCTAGGTATCGAACCAGAGGCTTCATGCACGCTAGGCAAGCGCTTACTAATTGAACTACAGCCTCAATCTGAGTTTTAGCTTTTCAGACATGGCTTTGCTGCATAGCCCTAACTAGCCTTGAATTAGGGATCCTTCTGCCTTAGCCTCCTGTGGTCTCATATTGTTCACTTGTTTTGGTGGCACTGGCTTTGAACCCACAGCCTTCCACTGTCTAGACCAGTGGTTCTCAATCTTCCTAATGCTGTGACCCTTTAATACGGTTCCTCATGTGCTGACCCCTTACTTCTGTTACTACTTCATAACTGTAATTTTGCTACTCTTATAAATCATAATGTAAATACCTGTGTTTTCAGATGATCTCGGCTAACTGCTGTGAAAGAGCGGATGAACTTCCCAAAAAGGTTCCCACGTGTTGAGAACCACACTGGTCTAGACTCTTGTTTTAGAAGTATTTTTACCTCCCCTCCTGAGCCATGCCCCCAGCCCCTCACTGATAAGAGTCTAAGTAACTGATCGGGAATACACAACTTCTTCCTTCCTTACTCTCTTGAGTTTTAGGAAGCAGTAAAGCTTGCCTGGGCCATGTCTGTGGGACTCTGGCTATAGAACGGAGGAGGCAGTCATACCACCCATTTCGGGTTTCCATGTTGATAATGGAGTTTGCCGCACTCACCTGGTGTTGTCTGTATAGAAGGGGCACTGTGAACAAGGCTACCACTCCTATAGACACAGAAAGGGGGGAGTCAGGCTCTCCTAGCAGAGGGGCAGCTAGATCCATGTACAACCCCCTCCCCCCTCACACCCCCACGGCCTTTCCAGCTCACCCAGGATGATAAGAGTCAAGCCGTTGAAGATGGCTCCCACGAAGGTTAAGATATAGAAGAGAAGGGCCAGCTGTGGGGAGGAGGGTCCGTGTCAGAAAGACAGATCCATAGGCGGTGTAAACACTGCCCCCCACCATGGGCACAGAGGAGTTGAGAGTCTTGAAGAAGTCTTGGGGGGTAAGGGGGGCAATACCTTGAGAGAATCCACCAGATCTTCCACCAGGAAGAAATGTCGCAGCTGTGTGGCTGTGGAGACCACATGGGAGGCAATTTGCTGGGACAAATGTTCTGTCTGCTCCCGAGTCAGGGTCAGGTCCATGTCCAGGTAGGCCCTGATGGGATTAAGGAGTGTGGTGTGACTCAGTGTATGTGTGTGTGTGGTGGGAGGGGGGCTGGTTCAGGCAGCTGGCTTTAACAAGGGTACAGATGGGACATTTGGGGCTGGAGAGATGGCTCAGAGATTAAGAGCATTGACTGTTCTTCCAGAGGACCTGAGTTCAATTCCCAGCAACCACACGGTGGCTCACACCATCTATGATGACATCTGGTACCCTCTTCTGTATACTGTATACATAATAAGTAAATAAATATTTTTTTTAAATGGGACATTTGGTGGAGGGCCATTGTTAGGATAGAGGGTTAAGGACAAGTTTAAGGTGAGGAAAAGGAGTCATGGATAAAGGAAGGAATCAGGGTTGGGGTCCAAAGATGAGAAAAAGGCTTAGAGTGTGAAATTCGAGACTCAAAGGATCACAGTGGATGGTGAGCTGGGCCGGGCCAGGAGTTCTCACTGGAAAGGGTTGGTGCCATCACCCCGGTGCACGGCCTGCAGCACTTTGCGGTAAACCCTGAGAGAGATGGTGGCGCAGAGGCCCAGAAGGGCCAGATGCGCAGCCACAGACACAATGCTAAAGTGCAGGAGACACAGGAGAGAGGCCATGAGGCCCGTGAAGACGGCTCCAGATGTCCTGGTGTCCTTCCAGTACAGCAGGTCTGCCACTGTGGAGAAGAAGACAGAGATTAGAGGACTTAGCCCTAACCTGGCTGACTTCGTTTGTTTGTTTGTTTTTAAGAAACAAGGTTTTCTTTTTTTGAAAAAAAAAACTTTATTTATTTATTTGCCTTGGTGTTTGCCTGGAACTGGAACTACAGACAGTTGTCAGCTGCCATGTGGGTGCTGGGAATCGAACCTGGGTCCTCTGGAAGAGCAGACGGTGCTCTTAACCGCTGAGCCATCTCTCCAGCCCCCAGAAACAAGGTTTTCACTGGGAAGCAAAGGTTAACTTCAAACTCTGCACCCTAGCTGCTCTTCATTGAACCCAAGGCAATCCTCCTGTCCCAGCCTCCTGAGTGGTGCAAATCAAACTTAGGGCTTCTTGCATGCTAGGCAAAAACTCTACCAACTGAGCTACATCCCCTGACCAGTCATATTTATTTATTTGTTGGAGATAGGATCTTACTATGTAGCTCTGATTGTCCTGGAATTTTCTTTATAGTCCAGGTTGGCCTTGAACTCGCTGACTCTTGCCTCTGCCTCTAGAGTACGTGTAATTAAACCATGCCTAGCTCTGAATTAAAGGGCCACACAATACTCTATGACTGTGACATTGTTCATCTTGTTCAACCCTGAATTCAATGTGGGGGTCACTCACTTTGTTTTGTACCCCCATCCCCTTACCACAGCAGTGTCCAAAAAGGTCCACTTTTACAAATATTCTCATCTCAGCATGACTCTACTTTTAAAATGTACTCCCACGATGGAAATCACTTGGGCGAGTCCTGTTCCTTATTTTCTTTTCTTTTTTCTTTTTTGGTTTTTTAGCTTGGCTGTCCTGGAATACACTCTGTAGATCAGGCTGGCCTCGAACTCACAGAGATCTGCCTGTCTCTGCTCAAGTGCTGGGCTTAAAGGTGTGTGCCACCATAGCCCAGCACATTCCCTATTTTTAATGCTGTAAATTTTGTCAAACTGCTCACAAGGAAGACTAACACTTTTTTCTCTTTTTGGTGGTGGTATTGAGTTTCTTCTCTGTGGCAGGGTCTTGCTATGTAGCCTTGGCAGGCCTGGAGATTCCCAGCCATCCCCCTGCCTCTGATTCCCAAGAGCTAGGATGACCGAGGTGTACCACCATGCCTGGTTAGCAGAACGTTTTTTTACAGTCCTAAGTGTACGGTTACACCACTTGATATTTAACCCTGAACACAAACTACTGACCCCTCCCAGAGATGATGAGCTCAGAGCTTGGGACCTCCAACCTTCAAGGGTTCATCCTATTCACCTAAATCTCTACAACCCTCCATAAAGCCACACCCATGTGATCCCCGAACTTGGATTTCAGGATCCTTCCATTTCCTTCTAGCACGATCCACAGGTGCCCACTTTATTGCTGTCAGAACGTTCAAGTGGCTGGTCCCTCTAGAGTCTGACCTCACTCCTGTACATTGCTTATATATTCTCCCCAAATACTAAAGAGAAATTCTCTTTCCTTAATGGGGGGGACCCCCCCTCCCAGTCTGTCTCCCTAGGGTGGGGGAGGGGCCGGGTCGCCTGAGGCGGGGCTAAGTTTAGGCACGCTAGGGGGAGGGGGGGCCTCTTGCAGCTGTGCTGGTAAATCCGGCCCCTGAGTGACAGCTCAGTAACCAGGACACGGGGCTGGGGGAGGGGAGCTTCCCTGCTCCTGGGCCCCCAAGCTCTGGCTTGAAAAAGGGGACCCCATGTTCTCACAACGTCCTCCCAAGACCCCCCCACCCCGAGCACCCTTATCGGCTGCCCCAGCTACAGCATGCATATCTGACAAGTCCAAATACCCAGGAGGAATCCATGCCCCCAGATGGCAGACAAGAAAGAATATGAACCCCTTTGTTCTGTTCCCGGACCCCGATTCCAGGTCGCCCGACAAGCCCACCTTTACTTCCCATCTCGGCTCTGAGCGAGCAGCTGCCCACGCCCGGCTTCGGAGGATTTTGCCCACTTGAGTGGGACCCGAGGCAAAGAGCGGAGGGGAAGGGCCCCTTTGTACCCAACCAATGGCTGTCCAGGGAGGTGGGGACAATTCCCAAATTGGAACTTTGTAAGAGACAGCCAACTGCTTTAACCAACTGCTTTCGGTGTCTGGAGACCCAGGCTTTTAAAACTAAGGCGGAGAATCCATTTACAAAAGACCAATGGATACAGTTAGGGAAAAGGACAAAGTTGTGTTTTGAGACAAGATCTTAATGTGAAATCTGGGCTGGCCTGGAACGCACCAGAATGCACCTGCCTAATCCTCCAGAGTACAGGAATTAAAGGTGTGTATTTCCCATCATGCCTGCCTGGACTGAGTAAAGGGTTTCTTATTTAAAAAAAAAAAAAAAAAAATTTTGTCTTCCTTAAAATGTTTTTTGTTTGTTTGTTTGAGACAAGGTTTCTCTGTGTAGTCCTGACTGTCCTGGAATTCACTTACAGAGACCAGGCTGATTCAAACTCACTAAAACGCACCTTCCCATCATGCCTAGCCTGGGTAAAAGTTTTTAGTTTTGCTTTTGGTTTGGTTTTCTTGTTTAATTTTTTTTCGTTTAATTTTATATGTGCATTTATATGTATTTTGTCTGCATGTATTTATCTCTGTGTGAGGATGTGGAACCTAGAACTGGAGTTACCAACAGGTGTGAGCTGCCGTGTGTGTGTGTGTGTGTGAGCTGCTATGTGGTTGCCGGGAATTGAACCTGAGTCCTTTGAAAGAGTGGCTGTTGCTTTTAACCACTGAGCCATCTCTCCGGCCCCCTTCCCTGCATCTTTTTAAACATAGTCTCTCATGTAACCCAGGCTGGCCTTGAACTCCCAATCTTCCCATCTCAGACCTCCCCCCCCATCCCGTGCGAGGATTAATATCCTGAGTCGATACAGTGGACTAAACAGAACTTGCATTGTAGTGGAAGCTGAACTTGAAGCTGTGATCTTTCCGTCCTGCCTCTCAAGTGTGGACCATCATACTTGGCAAGAGGAAATTCGTTTTATATTTTATGTATCTTTTTGAGTATGCCTACAGGAGTGCAGCTAACAAAACAGGCCACAAGAGGGCAGCAGATTCTTGGAACTGGAGTTACAGGCAGTTGGGCACTACAATCCTGCTCTCTGCAAGAAAAGTTAGCACTTGTAACAGCTAATCCATCTCTTTAGCCTGGGGAAAGGCCCTGGCTGTGTGCTGGGATGGGAATGTGGCTCAACACATAAAATAACTTGCAGTACAAGCCTGATGTCCTGCGTCAGACCCCCAGAACCCAGCAAAAGAGCTGGACTGGGCAGCGGTGAGGATTTCCAATCTCAATAACTTCTATGATGATAAGAGGCTCAAACCTGGAAGCTCTCAGCCACCTAGCCTGGAGTAGGCAATATGGCAAGAGAGATAAGAGGCTGTGCTTCAGATCTTTGTGAGTTCGAGTCCAGCCTGGCTATCCTACACAGTGAGTTCCAGGACAGCAAAGCCATATAGTGAGACCCTATCTCAAGCCCACCCCCCACCTCCAGGGACTCTGTCTCTACAAGGTAAAGATGAACTCCTAAAAGATGTCCTGATAGTGTGGAGAGATGTCTCAGTAGGAGTATTCAGTGCTCCTGCAGGTCTCAGAACCCACCTGCTACCTCACAGCCATCCTAGTCACAAGGGATGTGACTCCCTCTTCCGACCTCCACAGACACCAAGGGTGCTCATGGTGTATACATCTACATGCAGGCAAAACATTTATCTTATATGACATAAGGTAAGTAACACCAGGCAATTTAACCCTATGTCTTTAATCCCAGAATTTGGGAGGCAGAGGCAGATGGATCTGTGTGAATTCAAATCCAGCTTGGTTTACAAAATGAGTTCCAGGACAGCCAGGGTTTCTACACAGAGAAACCTTGTCTCCAAAACCCAAAACGGAACAACAGCAACAAAAAAATTGAAACAAGATCTCACTATATAGCCTCAACTAGACTAGAGCTTACTATGTAGACTAGGCTGGCCTTAAACTCACCAAGATAAACCTGCCTCTGCCTCCCAAGTGCTAAGGTTTAAAGTATATGTTAGGCAGACCTAGCCTGGTAAATTAAAAAATTTAAAAAGCCCATGGGCATATTCAGCTTCTAGATGGAGCACTCTGAAAAAGACAGGATTGATTTTTTTTTAATTTATCACCCAATCCCAGTGCTCCATGGAGCATTAATTTTGTGAGTGGGTATGTACAAAACGAGCCAATGGGGCTAAGCAGTGGTGGCTCACACTTTTGATCTCAGCACTTGGAAGGCAGAGGCAAGTGGATCTCTGTGAGTTCGAGGCCAGCCTGGTCCTCATAGCAAGTTCTAGGACACCCAAGGCAACACAGAGAAACTCTTCCTGTCTTGAACACTGCCCCCCCCCCAAAAAAAAAAAAAAAGAAAGAAAGAAAGCAGGATCTGGTGGCAGGCCTATGATCCCAGCTGAGGCTGAGACAGATGGATGGAATTGAAGGTCAGTATGGAAGAGGCACTGGAGTTAGTTACT
Source organism: Sigmodon hispidus (assembly GCA_004025045.1). Lineage (NCBI taxonomy): Eukaryota > Metazoa > Chordata > Mammalia > Rodentia > Cricetidae > Sigmodon > Sigmodon hispidus. The sequence goes on along the minus strand of PVIH01016285.1, from coordinate 20,536 downwards.
AGTGTGAATGTGCATTGTGTGGGGGGAACCCCCAAACCACACACCCTTAGGTAAGGGGGATTTTGAGGTATTCCCTTCTCCATTGTTTTTGGGTGCTGTGCCGATCAGGCCCCACTTACACTTAAAAAATTGTCCATCTCCTCACCTCTGTCTAGTTGAACAAGGTCCTCTGCAGCCAGGAGAAGTCATTTGATCACAAACCTCTTACCTAGAAGGAGCGGCTCCAATGTGAATTCTGATTGGTCTGTGCTATCGAGGCACTGTGCCGTGATTGGCTCCTGCTCCAGTAACCTCCAATGCTCTTCTTCCTCATTCAGCAGAGGCTCATCAGGACCGGAGTTTGAATCTTGATATCTGGGTAGGGATGGGGTATGAGCCTGAGGTGTTCCGGAGCTGGGGCTAGGCTGAGGAGTCAGGACCTCAAGTTGCGAACGTAGAGCCTGAGCAAGTTGGAGTTCCAGGTTCCTCTCTGGTGTCATAGAAAGAGAAAGCCATGAGCTTTCTTCTTGGAAGCATCCTGGTTTGCCACACACCCTCCAGGCAGCCCTGTGATCTCACCTTCCTCAGCCTCGATGGCCTCCAATCCATCAGGCTCCTCATTTTCTAGTGGGGTCGAGCTGCTGGTGGCCGAGTCCTCCCCGGATCCCGCACTCCGGGCAGCCCAGCCATGTTGGTCCAGCTGCAGCCTCAAATCCTCCAGCGGACGCTCAACTGGAGGCACGGTGTCGGGGTCACCTCGGCGCCCCGGCTCTGGGGACTGGCTCAAGCTAGGGATGCTTTCCAAACTGTCACCCAGGCCGGGCTGTGGGGGTGGCTCTCGTGGTTCTGAGACTGATCGTCCCTGGGGCCGGGGGCGTCGCGCAACTGAATCCCTACGGCCCCCAGAGCCCACTCCGCCATCAAAGGCAATGTATGAAAAGGTCAGCTCCCTTGGGGTACCCCAGTCCTGCGATGTGGTCTCCTCCTCCTCGTCCTCTGAGAATTCCCGGGCTGTGTGTAGCTCCCGAAAATCCGAGTCGTCATTCCCTCCTGCAGGGGAAGAAGGGTTCTCAGGCTCACCAGAGGTGGTTACCCAATCATGAAACCCGTTCGCGTTCCCCTACTCCACTTACCTTCCGTGGAATCGGGGGTAGAAGAGGCTGTAGACGGAGCTTCTTCTGCAATGGAAAAGAAAGAAAGATTCCAGAGACTCAGCCTGGCCACCAGCCAGACAACCTGACTCTCTAAAAGTGACCTCTGCTCTCCATACACGACCCAGGATCCGCAGAGCACACACACACACACCACACATAGACACACACAAAGTGGCGCATGCCTTTAATCCCACCGCTTGGGAAACAAAGGCAGGCAGATCTCTGTGAATTCGGGGCTAGCCTGGTCTACAAAGCCAGTTCCAGGACAGTCAGGCAGTCAGGGCTACACAGAGAAACAATGTCTTGAAAAAGAGAAAAAAAGAAAGAAAAGAAAAAAAAAATTAATCACGGAAGTACACCAGTGTTGCAGTGTTGGAGGCGTGGATAGTTGGAATTAAAAGAATCTTAGAACATTTAAGTCCTAGGACATTCTGTATACAGAACAAAAGACTGTAAAGACATTGATATTAGAATCTCAGAGCTGCAGGCCTGGCCCCACAGGTTTGTATTCCTAACTGCTGGGGAAGGACCAGAAGTTCAAGGGTTCCCCCTGCGAGTTAGCAAGATTGTTTCAAAATAAAAAGCAACAGCAGGGATTGTTACACAGAGAAAATCTGTCTCAAAATTTAAAAAATAAGTTAACAAATATAATAATAATAAATAATAAAGGGGCTGGAGAGATGGCTCAGCGGTTAGGAGCACCGTCTGCTCTTCCAGAGGACCCGGGTTCAATTCCCAGCACCCACATGGCAGCTAACAACTGTCTGTAGTTCCAGTTCCAGGCAAACACCAAGGCAAATAAATAAATAAATAAAGTTTGTTTTAAAAAAAATAAATAGGGGGCTGGAGAGATGGCTCAGAGGTTAAGAGCACTGACTGTTCTTCCAGAGGACCCGGGTTCGATTCCCAGCAACCACATGGCGGCTCACAACCATCTATGATGACATCTGGTGCCCTCTTCTGTATACTATATACATAATATATAAATAAATAAATCTTTAAAAAAAAAAAAAAAGAAGAAGAAGAAGGGAGGGCCTGGAGAGATGCCACTTGCTGCTTTTGACGAGAACCCAGATTCAACCCCAGCACACACCTGCAGCACTGGTTCTAAGGGACCAAACGCCCCTTCTGTCCTCAGAGGGTGCTGCATACATTTGATGCAGAGGCATACAACAAAACAACAAACATATATAAAATACAAATACACCTTTAATCCCAGCACTCAAGAGGCAGAGGCACGGGATCTCTGTGAGTTCAAGGCTAGCCTGGCTTACAGGGTAAGTTCTGGGACAGCCAGGGCTGTCACAGAGAAACCCTGTCTCGAAAAAAATAAAATAATAAAAATTAGGAGCTTAGACAAATGGCTCAGTGGTTAAGAGCACTGGCTGCTCTTCCAGAGGACCTGAGTTCAATTCCCAGCAATCACATGGTGGCTCACAAGCATCTATAATGGGATCTGACGCCCTCTTCTGGAGAACAGGCGTACATGCAGATAGGGCCCTGATATATAATATGTATGTATATATGTTATATATACATATATATAATAAACCTTAAAAATAAAATAAATAAAAATTATTTAGACACGGAAGAGAAAGAGCATGATGGGAGAAACAGAGAACTCTTAGAGGTTCTGATATACAGCCAAGGATGTGGTCCAGCAGTATGATTGCTCACTTACAGTGCTCAAAGCCCCAGGTTCGATCCCCAGTATCAAATAGATAGGAGGTGATGGTGCATGTCTGGTGGTCCCAACTTGGGAGAGGTGGAGGCAGGAGGATCAGGATCTCAAGATCAACCTCAGATCCTTACATATATAATATATACAGTCTCTGCCTTGCCTGGACTACAGGAAGCTTTAATTTCAAAGTAGGAGTCTTGGGAAATTTCAGTTCATTCATGCATTCGACAATCATCCACTAAGAACACATTATGTGGCAGGCACTGTTCTAGGTCCCAGAGGGGCATGTTATGAACCAAGTAGAAACTTCTGACTTCATAAAGTTCAACCCACAGACGAGTCCATAAAACATGGAGTTAGGGCTGGAGACATGGCTCAGCGGTTAGGAGCACGGTCTGCTCTGCCAGAGGACCAGGGTTCGATTCCCAGCACCCACATGGCAGCTAACGACTGTCTGTAGTTCCAGTTCCAGGCAAAACACCAAGGCAAAAATAAATAAATAAATAAAGTTTAAAACAAAAAACATGGAGTTAGACAAGGTAAGAAGGTCGAGCGCTGCTTTGCTTGATACCTGATAGATTTCAAGACTTGTCTGGTGCCATCAGACCTCAGACCTGAAGGAAGTGAAAACACAGAATGCAGATGCCTAGAGCGAAGCCTGCCAGATAGAGGAGAAGGTCCGGCGCAAAGAACCTGGGTAGCATCGTGAATAGAGGAGGAACAGAGGGATGTAAAGATGTGAATGGAGGAGAGTGGGATTGGGCACAGGCCTGTAGGATCTCCCCCTTGTAATTTCAGCTGAGGACAAGATCTTTGAAAGCTGGGGAGAGAGTAGTGAAACTAAAAATGTCCAAATCACACATTCTGGGAACTGGATCTGAGATACCCAAGATGTGCTAGTGGCTAGATCTGCTAGCATCGGCATCCCCAGCTGTCAGAACCACCCTGTGTGGGACGCATCATGGTAAACACCGACTGCCGACTCTGGGGAGCCGATGGCTCAGAATTGAGCAGGATTAGATGAGAGGCTTGGAACCAGGAAGCCAGCCCCTCAGAGCTAGCTTGGGGGCTCTGCACGCAGAAAAGCCTCGAAGCCTTCGAAAATTGAAACCTGCCGCCCCCTACCCCCACCTCATTTTCTCACCTGGGCGACCAGGAGGCCTGCAGAGGATTGAGGTCTTCAGCCGGGATAGTACTAAGTGAAAAAGCCCGCTAAAGACTCAGTAGTCTTGGCACCAACCCAAGGATGGTGTTTTTTGGGGGTACAGAAGGTAGGCCATCCAGGGTGACATTATAGAAATGCCTTTTGGGCAGATCATGAGGGTGAGATGTGAAAATGGATGATGGGGGGAGTCAGATCCTGACTCAACCCTACAGCTTCGGCCAGCACCAGGGTTGAGGACAGCTCCCCATGCGCCTGCTCCTTCCCAGACTGGGCGGGGCGACCCAATCCTGAGCCCCCGACGCCCCCCAACACGCGATCTCTGTGACCCCCCCACCTCTGCCCCCCTGCACCGGGTCCTCCGGGTCAGGATGCCCCAGTTGCCGCCAAAGCGCTGGGGGGAGGGGAAGGGGAGAATTCCTTTGTCTCCTTCGGCTCCTTCCCCTTAGCCTAGCTTTAGCTCCAGCCTGCGGCGCGCGCGGAAGATGGAGACCCAAGGAGGACCCCACGCGGATTTCTGCTCCCCACATCAGGCCGGAGCATCTCCATACTCACTGCAGTGGGCGAAGACCGGCAGGACCTGCCCCATGGCCCCCCTCGGGCCTGCATCGGGACCCCCGCCCACTCCGGCCGCGCAGCCCTGGGCCTGGGGCCACGGGCGCTCATCTCCGCCGCGTCCACGACGCCGCCGCCATCCTCCTCGGCTGCTCTAGCAGCAGCCACCGCCGCCGCCGCCACTGCCGCCCGCCGCCGCCCTCTGCTCCGCACGGCGCGGGAGGGCGGGGCCGTGGAGGAGCAGGCGCTGCAGCGCGGGGTGCGTGGGCGGGGCTATGGGCATGGAGGCGGGGCTTAAGGGCATTGAGGGCGGAGCCACCGTTCTAGAGGGTGGGGTCTGGATCTCGACCTTTAGGGGAGTGGGGCGGGGCTTGAGTGGAATAAGGAGTTCGGGTCTGAATGGGTTGGGAGCAGATCTAGGGATGTTGGCATTGAGAGGGTGCAATATGATGTTCTGGGATAGAGTTGTAGCCTAGACTTGCAGATGGTATGGAGAAGGGAGTTGGGAAAAAATACTTAAAATTTAATTTTACTCTTATTTATTTGTGTGTGTGTGTGTGTGTGTGTGTGTGTGTCATGGATCGTGTGTTCATTCAGGTCAATCTTCTCCACTCACACGTATGTATCCAGGAAGCTTATCCTCACAGTTTTCAAAGTAGGAGCCTTGGGGAGTTTAAGTTCATTCATTTTTCTCAATAATTATCTACTAAGCACGTGTTGTCTGGCAGGCACGATTCTAGGCCCCAGAGGGATATACTATAAACAAATTAGACAAAACTCCTATTCTATCCTGACTCTACCATTTAGTCGATCCCTCTTCTGGAAGCTTTGGCTAGCACCAGGTTCTGAGGTTCCTTCCTGTTACCGTGTGGGTTTTAGATTGAACTCAGGTCATCAGTCAAGAGCCTTTCACCCCACTGAGCCTTCTTGCCCACCTCAAAACACTCAAAATTTTTGAGACACAGAGAAGAACTTATACATGTGGGCAGATGAGGCTTACAATTGCATAGATTGACTCAGTAGAAGGGCCTGAGCTAGAGATGGACTCTGGAGAGACTAGAAGAGTGAGGAAGGCTAAATGGCAAGTGAGAGGAAGACAGGGCAGCTTTATTTTTGTTTGTTTGTGTTTTGTTTTTGTCTTTTTAAGTTTTTCCAAAACAGAGTTTCTCTGTGTAGCCCTAGCTGTCCTGGAATTCACTATGTAGACCAGACTGGCCTCAGTCTCAAAGAGATCTACCTGCCTCTGCCTCCTGAGTGCTGAGATTAAAGGTATGAGCCAGTACTATCTGGCATTTTTTTTTTGAAAGGTTTTATATTTTATTACTGAACAAACCACTCCTCCAACTTAAACATGACCACGACTCCAGGTTAAAGATGTTGAACTCCATCTGATGGGATTGACTGGATGTTGAACTCCACCTGGTAGGGACTGACTGATGACCATGATTCAGTATGGACTCTTGTCTTGCCATTCTGTGAATCCTTACAGACCAAGCTCTGTTCTCCTCCAGTGTCTTCTCTTGGAGTTGTACCTGATTTTGTTACCAGTTTTCATCCGAATCCACTGAGGAATAGGACGATTTTGCTTTTGTTTCTTGGCCAGGAATCGCTTGATTCTGAAAGTCTTATGAGAAGACATGGTGAGAAGCTGAATCAAGGGTACAGAGCACGATGGTGGATGAAAGGCGAAGAGCCTATCTGACATTTTTAAAGGCATATATTACTGTAGGGTTTTTTGTTGTTGTTGTTGTTTTTTGTTTTTTGTTTTTTTGGGTTTTTTTTGTTTTTTTTTTTTTGTTTTTTTTTTTTTTTTTTTTTTTTTTTTTTTTTTTTTTTTTTTTTTTTTTTTTTTTTTTTTTTTTTTTTTTTTTTTTTTTTTTTTTTTTTTTTTTTTTTTTTTTTTTTTTTTTTTTTTTTTTTTTTTTTTTTTTTTTTTTTTGAGCTAAGGCCTTAGCCGCTTAAAATGACCTTGAACTCCTGATCCTTCTGCCTCTACCTCCAGAATGCTGGGATTACAAACCAGCAATATTATGACTTATTTGAAGGCCACCTTTGACTAGCCAGTACCCTGAAGGCAGAATCCAAAGATCAGGTGTTCAAGGCCAGCCTCACTTACAATATGGAGTCCAGCCTAGGCTGCATGAAGATTTGTCTCATAACAAAATAAAATAGTGTGCTGGAGGATGGCTCAGAGGTTAAGAGCACTGACTGTTCTCCCAGAGGTCCTGAGTTCAATTCCCAGCAACCGCATGGTGGCTCACAACCGTCTATAATGACATCTATACCCTCTTCTGTATAATGTATACATAATAAATAAATAAAGCTTAAAAAAATAAAATAAAATAGTTTGGGAACTGCCCCATGGCCCACCAGAGGTTGGAGCTTGAGTTTAGACACAGAGTTCCTTTCTCTACAACACAGCTTCCTTTTTTCCCCTGCAATTCAGTTTCCTGATTTCTAAATTGGTCATATAAAAGCCAGGCATGAGGTCAAGAGTTAGCCCCATGATTCAGAGCCCTTGTCCTTAGAGAAAACCCAGGTTCAATTTTGGGCACCTCAAAACAGTTATACAACTCAAGTCCTGCAGGATCCGCACCCTTTTCTGACTTCCAAGCACAAACACGGTACACATGCATACATGTAGGCAAGACATCCATACACAGAAAATAAATTAATCTAAAAATAAATTACAAGAAAAAAAGGTATGTGTGATGGGCAGGCCTTTTATCTCAGCCTTCAGAAAGCAGAGGTGGGGGCTGGAGGGATGGCTCAGCGGTTAAGAGCACTGGCTGCTCTTCTGGAGGACCTGAGTTCAATTCACTGGCTGCTCTTCTGGAGGACCTGAGTTCAATTCCCAGCAACCACATGGTGGCTCACAACCATCTATAATGAGATCTGGCTTGCAGACATACATGCAGAAAGAACACTGTATACATGATAAATAAATGGGTTTTTTTTTTCTTTTTTTTTTAAAAAAAAAGAAGGCAGAGCAGACCTCAGTTTGAGAGCCCAGTTTACTTAGCCAGCCATGGCTATGTAGTGAGATAGTGAGATCCTCTCTCAAATCTCGATAATAATAACAACAAAATAAGTACTTTGTTATGTAAAATAGTGTGTGTGGCCTGTGACAGGCCTCAGGGCAGTAAACATAAAGGCGATGGCTGCCAAGCCTGGTGATCCCCGGATCCACAAGGTGAAAGAGAACTCTTACAAGATGCCCTCTGACCACATGCATTAAATGGTGTGATAAACTTTTAAATAATGTATTACACTGAAAGCACAATGCAAATAATTTGCTCTTATCTGCCGCCCCCTCCCACCCAGCACCTGACCTAGACACTAAACCCGGTTTTTTTGAAAGTGCGAAAAAGAAAAAGCCCATGAATGCATCTTTTAGTGACCCGACTTCAGGACAGGTCAAGGGATAGGAAAGAGATTTACTTGGTTTAAAGCCTCACAGAAAAGAGATTAGGAGAGGCGTGGGGGGAGGGGGACGGGACGAAGAATGTAAGGGGATGGAACCTTCCCGACCCCGCGGCAGGAGGATGGCGGCCTTTGCCCGCCTGCTGGAGTGTCTCGGGTGGTCCGCTCCAGCTCAAGAAGCAGAGGAGCAGGAGGCAGAGTCGAAGTGCAGTGGCCCTGGCGAGCCTGGGGGTCTCCTAGCAGCACCTCGATGCTCGCAGAGGCTACAAGGGGGTGCAGCAGCCGAACCGGGTTTGCGCTTTGGAGTGAGCGCGATGCAGGGCTGGCGCGCGCGCATGGAGGACGCTCACTGCGCTCGGCTAGCTTTGCCGGGGCTGCCGTCGGGCTGGGCTTTTTTCGCAGTCTTGGATGGCCATGGGGGATCGCGGGCAGCGCGCTTTGGAGCGCGCCACCTTCCAAGTCACGTGGTGGGGGAGCTGGGTCCGGCGCCCCAGGAGCCGGAGGACGTGCGCCAGGCTCTGCGTAGCGCCTTCCTCCAAGCAGACGCCCATCTGCGCGAGCTCTGGCCCCGCAGCGACCCCGGTGGCTCGACGGCGGTGGCGCTGCTGGTGTCCCCGCGTTTCCTCTACCTGGCGCACTGCGGGGATTCGCGCGCACTACTGAGCCGCTCGGGCTCCATGGCTTTCTGCACCGAGGACCATCGTCCCCACCGGCCTAGGGAACGCGAGCGCATCCACGATGCTGGTGGCACTGTCCGTCGCCGGCGCGTTGAGGGCTCCCTGGCCGTGTCCCGAGCTCTAGGCGACTTCGCCTACAAGCAGGCACCTGGGAGGCCTCCAGAGTTGCAGCTCGTGTCTGCTGAGCCTGAGGTGGCTGCCCTGGCACGTCAGGCTGAGGACGAGTTCGTGATCCTGGCCTCCGATGGCGTTTGGGACGCTTTGTCTGGTACAGACCTGGTGGGGCTGGTGGCGTCGCGCCTCCGTCTGGGGTTGGCCCCGGAGCAACTCTGTGCGCAGCTGTTGGACACGTGTCTGTGCAAGGTCCTGGGGTCACTGCGAGTGGGAAGGAGGGGCTTCGACGCTAAGGGGTGTGGGGCCAAGCTAGAGGAGGTGGGTGGCTTGGAGTCCAGAGCCAGGATGTTTTGAACCCTGATGAAGCGTAGTAAGGGCAGATAGGTAAGTGGGAAGGATTTAAGGGAAGGGGCGAAGCTTCTAGAAAGTGGAGCTAAGATTTCAAGCCAGTTGTGAGATGTGTCCAAAACAGAAAGTACCCCTTAAATAGGAAGGATTTTAAAAAGCTTTGGGCTGGCTTTTTTTTTTTAAAAAAAAAATTATTTATTTAATTGTATTACTTTTTAATGGGTTTTGTGTGCGTGTTCATACACGTCACATGTTCTCTCCTTCCATAATATGGGTGCGAGGGATCAAACTCTCATAGCCAACCTTTGCCCACTGAGCCAGCTTGGTGGCCTATGGCTATTTTCTTAAATAAAAAGCATGGTGGCTACGACCCCTAAAGGGCATGGTCCAAAAGATGAATCTAAATGGGTAAGATAGTCAGATTGGCAAGGGGGGTACTCCCAACACCAGGATCATCAGGAAAGCCATGCTCGCAATGGCGTGGAAGCCTGGGAAGGATTTTGACTCTCCCACCAGGCTTTCTCTCTCTCTCTTTTTTCACCTTCTCCAGGGAAGTCTGGATAACATGACTTGCATGGTGGTGTGCTTCCCGGGGGCCCCCAGGCCCTGTGAGGAAGCAATTAGGAGAGAGATGGCTTTGGATGCATCTCTGAGTCACAAAGTTGCTGGTGAGCTAGCTAATGGCCATGGGAGGGGCGGGTGGCAGTTGGAGGGGAAGGCCTCTCTACTCACCTCCTCCTCAGAGCTGTATTCGTCCGCTCAGAAACCCCCGTGCCTAAACACGGTTTTCAGGACCCTGGCCTCGGAGGACATTCCAGATTTGCCGCCTGGAGGAGGGCTGCACAGCAAGTGAGTTGGGGTGAGGTGGGTGGGGCAAGATGACAAGTCCAGGTCTCCTCTTAAGAGCTTCCCGGGGTCTGGAGAGATGGCTCAGCGGTTAAGAGCACTGTCTGCTCTTCCAGAGGACCGGGGTTCAATTCCCAGCAAGAGTTTCCCTTTGCTTTCTAGGGCCACTGTCATTGCTGAAGCTTACTCTAAACTATGTCAGACTCCAAAGGAATGTCAAGAGGTAAGGCACTGTCTCTCGGGTCTATCCCCAGCACATCCTACACCCCTGCCTGACCGACACACCCCTGCCACTAGGGTAAGGAGATCGCCACCAAGCTTAGACCCTAGCCCCAACCCAGAGTTATTGTTGTTGTTGTTAATTTGTATAAGTTTTACCCTTTTATTTATGAATGCGTGTGTGTGTGAGAAGGGGGGGTAAGTATATATGTGGGCATGCATGCCATGTTGCTGTTATGGTGGTCAGAATCCCACCCACTGGGGTCAGCTCTGTACTGCCACCATGTGGCTTGGAGGCAAGTGTGTTTGCCTGATTTCTCTTCTACCAGCCAGTTCCCAAATAACTACTCAGAGGCTTAATATTACTTATAAATGCTCAGCCATTAGCTCGGGCTTGTTACTAGCTAACTCTTATACTTTGAGTTAATCCATATTTCTCTTTAAAAAGTATTTCTTTTTTTATTTTATGTGAATTGGTATTTTTTGCCTGCATGTGTAACTGTGTAAGGGTGTCAAATTTTGGAATTACAGACAGTTATTAGCTGCCATGTGGATGCTGGGAATCGAACTCAGGTCCTCCAGAAGAACAGTCAGCACTCTTAATCGCTGAGCCATCTCTCCAGCCCTTAACCTATATTTCTATGTATGCTTTGCCACATGGCTCATGGCTTGTTACCTCATTTTGATATGTCCAGCTTTCTCAGCAGCTGGCTGGCACCTCTCCTATCTACACCCTTTCTCTTCCCAGAATTTTCCTAGTTTGGCCACTCCACCTATACTTTATGCCTGGCTATTGGCCAAGCAGCATTTTATTAAACCAATTCAAGTAACAAATATTTATGGTATACATACAAGTGCATTACCCCACAACACACAGCACCTTGAAATTTGTTTTTGTTTTTTAAATTTAAGACAGGTTTGATGGCACACGCCTTTAATCCCAGCACTTGGGAGGCAGAGGCAGGTGAATCTCTGGGAATTCAATGACAGCCTGGTCTACAAAGACAGTTCTGGAACAGTCAGGGTTACACAGTGAGACCTTGTCTCAAAAAAAAAAAATCAATAAATAAATAAATAAAATAAAGGGCCATATGTATCTACGGATCAGTGGTAGAACACTTTCCTGGTATGTACAAGGCTCTTGGTTCAATTTTTGGTGCTTCAAAACAGCAAATTAGGGGCTGATAAGATGAATCAGTGGTTAAAAGCACTTCCTGCTCTTCCAGAGGGTTCTTGGACCACAGCTGAAATTCCAGAACTCCAGCGGAGGGAGGAACTTAGGGGAGACAGTTGAAGTCACCCTGGAAGACATGTGACTCCATTTTTTTAAAAAAGAAAGAAAGAACCAGGAGGGTGTCTGCCACCCTCTCTGGCCTCTGCACACAGGAAATGCACATACATTCAGGCAAAATTCCCATACAGTTAAAATTTATTTATTTTTAATTTTAAAAAGAAAAGCAAAATGGAGGGGCTTCTAGAAGGCTTGGGGGCGTGTCAACAGGGGACTTCACACTCTCCTCTGTCTTGTCTTACAGAAGAGATGAGATGGTGCAGAACCCACCAGTACCCACTCAACCCTGGACTTGAACCCAAAGGCCTGACAGCAGCTGCCCTCTGGGGACCATCTGCACAGCGCAGGGGAAATCTGAGCTTTCCTACAGTGATAGGTAGAGGAAGGAAGGCCAGCCGTAGAGGAACCTAGAATCTTCATTTCCTCTTCTCCTACTTCCTCCTCAAAAGAGTCTCATGAGGGGGAAACTCCAACAGCAAAAAGAAGAAACTCAGCCGAGCATGGCTGTTTTGTCTCACTTAATACTTAAAGCCGAACAGATCTTAAGTGATCAGTGCGTAGAACAGCCTTTCTAATATCTAACCTGTTCTACAGGGAGCTGGTAAGACATCTGAGTATTACATTTTAATCAATAAATTCCAAATGCATTCCCTTTCTCTGTTTTTATTTTTATTATTACTGTTTATCTTGTGTTTATGTGTGTGTACAAACACGTTATGGCATGCGCCTGGGTGTTAGAGGACAATTTCCAGCAGTTGGTTCTGGGGCTTGAACTTAGGTCCTTAGAATTGGCAGCAAGGTCCATTATCTTCTGGATCATCTCGTTGGGCCCTTTTCTTCTATTTTCTTTTTTTTTTTACCCCCCTGGGCCCTGCTTTCATTCATTCATTTATTTAATTTTTCTGCACATGAATGTTTTGCCTGCATTTACCGACATGTATTGAATGTGTGCCTTGTGCCGGCAGAGGCCAGAAGGGGGCATCAGATCCCTTCCGATTGGATTTACAGAGCGCTGTGAATTAGGATGAGGATGCTAGGAACCAAAGTGAATTTCTCTGTGGCTAAGTCATCTCTCAGTGGCCCTCAATTTTTGTTTTGATCGTGTAGCCCAGGATAGCCTTAAACCGGAAGCCTTACTGCCTTGGCCTCTCAGGTGCTGAGATCACAGGCATGGGTCCATTCATTTAGTGCCACATTTTCTTATAAAAAGTGATTTGTTACCAAGTATGATGACGACAGCTTGTTATACCAGCACTTCTGGGATTCAGGCAAGGATGATGATCAGGAGCTCAAGACCCTAGCCACATACAGAGTTTGGACAGCTTGGACTACATGAAACCCTGTCTCAAAACGGGGGAGGGGGCAGAGAGGCTCACTGGTTAAAAGTGCTTGCTGTGCAATTATGAATGAGGATCTGAGTCTGGATCCATGCAAACAGACGTGCTACAAATGTCTAACTCCAGCTCCCAACCCACTCTGACCTTCACGAGTGAGCAAGTGCATGCACCAGCACACACTGCTGTGCATACACTTGATAAGTCAATTAGTTAAATTAAAAGTTAATCCATGCCTCTAATCCCAGCACTCAGGGGGCACAGATAGGTGGATCTGTGAGTTCGAGGCCAATCTGGTCTACAGAGCAAGTTCCAGGACAGTCAGGGCTACCCAGAGAAACCGTCTCTCAAAAAAATAAAAAATAAAAAATAAAAAAAACCTACATTAATTAATTAATTAAAAATGATTTGTTCTAGACATGGTGGCCCATGCCTTCCACACCAGACTCAGGAGACAGAGGCAGGCAGATCTCAGTGAGTTTGAGGCTAACCCACTCTACATAGCAAGTTCTAGGACAGCCAGGGCTACACAGACCCTCTCTCAGAAACAAAAAAAAAGTGATTTGCCTATTCTCTGGTCAGCAAATGTGCATTGAGCAAGTGCTGTATCATCAGGCCCTGTTCATAGCTGGGAGTCAGGCCAGTCCACTGAGATCAGGAGGTCCAGCGCAGCTGACTGCCCTGTTTGGGGAGACAGCAAATTAGGGAATGAAAAAGTAGAGCCATGTGGAAACAACGCAAGGGAGCAAGGGGAAAAAAATACCCAAGCAGATTCACTGGACATTGATTTTTTTTAAAAAAAAAAAAAAATCTTGGGCCTCGTATATGGTTCAGAGGATGCCACCAAGACCGAGAACCTGGGATCCACACAGTGGAAGTCAAAGGGTAACATGTAGGAGTCAATCCACTCGCTATACAATGCTGGTCCTTGAAGTTGAACTCACATCCTTAGGCTTGGCAGCAAGTGTGTTTACCTGTTGATCCACCTCTGTGGTCCTTCTTTTATATTTTAAAAGTATAATAAGAAAAAGATATGAGTGAGAAGGTGGTGGTGATACACGCCTTTAATCCCAGCACTTGGGAAGAGGCAGAGGCAGGTGGATCTCTGTGAGTTCAAGGCCAGCCTGGTCTACAGAATGAGTTCCAGGACAGTCATGGCAATTACACAGAAAAACCCTGCTTTAAAACACAAAAACAATAACAAAAATTAGGCTGAAGAGATGGCTCAGCAGTTAAGAACACTGTCTGTTCTCCTAGAGGACCTGGGTTCATTTCCCAGTACCCATGTGGCAGCTCATGACTGTAACTCCAAGATCGGACACTCTCTCACAGACATACATGCAGGCAAAATACCAATGCACATAAAATAAAAATAAATAAATTATTTTAAAAAGAAAAGCAAAAAATGCATAGGGGCTGAGCATTTATAGAGTAGTAGAGTCTTCTTTAGTGTGCAAAAAAGGCTTGTACTGTATCTCCAAAAGGTGCTGCATACACACACACACACACACAACCGAGCCAAGACTATGTCTAATAGGCTTAAAGTATTTCCATTGCGACATTTTGTGCATCTGTCCGTGTCCATGCCCCTCTGCTCATGTATGTGGTCAGAGGTCGACTCCAGGAACATCTTCTTTGATAGTTCTTTGCCTAATTTTAGAGACAGAACCTCTCCAAACCTGAACCTCTTTGATTCAGTTGGCCAGTGAAGCAAGGGGATCTTGCATGTTCCAGGCTTGACACAGGGCTGGGTGGGGGCGGGTAAGAGACCTACATGGGTACTGAGCACTCCAACCCAGTCCCCATGAGGCCCTTCTCAGGCTGAGCCTGTTAATGAGACTTTTATAGAAATAGTTTGCTAGCTAATTAATGCAGATAGTGCAGAGCTTCACCCTTCAGGAGCTCACATGCAATGGGTTCTCATTCGGTCATAGCTGTTGTCCCAGCTTGCCCCCTTTGAGGACCCAGAAGAGGTTAAAATCTGTTATGTTCCAGTGCATTCAGTGCCTGTGAAGTTCACAGAATCATAAGATTCGGGTGCAACCCCTTTGGAGGTGTCAGAATACCCTTTCACAGGGGTCACTTCAGACCATTGGAAAACACAGATATTTACATTACGATTAATAACAATAGCAAGATTATGATTATAGTTATAAACTAGCAATGAAAATAATATTATGGCTTGGGGGCCACCACAACATGAGGAACTGTATTATAGGGTCAAAGCATTGGGAAGGTTGAGAACCACTGCCCTAGATGGATGTGGTGGGCATGCATTGCTCAAGTTTTTGTTTCGCTGCTATTTTTTTTTTTTTTTTTCAGACAGGATCCCACTGTGTAGCCCTGCCCGACTGGGAACCCACTATGTAGACCAGGCTGGCATCTAATTCACTGAGATCTGCTTGCCTCTGCCTCCTGAGTGCTAGAGTTAAAGCTGTAAGCCTGGTCTACTTGTGGGTTTTTTTATTATTATTATTTTAAGAAGATTTTCCTGTACTGTTTTCAATTATGTATGCGCACGCATGTGTATGTGTGTAGAGTATGTGCACATGAATGCAGTGCCCTGGAAGGCCCGATGCCTAGGATCGATGCCTGGACCTGGAATACAGGCAGTTGTAAATCTTGTAAGTGCTGAGACTTGAACTTGGGTCCTCTGGAAGAGTAGCAAGTGTTTTCTAACTGCTGAGCCATCCCCAGACCCCTTTTGTGTTTTTAAATATGTAACCTCAGATGACTTTGCCGTCACTCCCGTAACCCAGGCTGCCCTCAGATCCGCGATTCTCCTGCCGCAGCTTTCTGCTGTGCGGCACCACAACTAGTTTACTAAATTTTCGGCACAGAATTAGTAAAGTTTGGAGTGAAGAAGAGAAAGCATCCAGGAAATGGAATGGCTAAAGGCCACGTGGGTTGATTATTCGTGAGTCTTAGGGGATCCAAACAAGACAGTCATAGGTTAAATCCATTCCCTACCTCCATGCCTCAGTTTCCCGACTTGTAAAGCAGGAACTGGTGCTTTCTTAGGGTTAACGCCTTTCGCCTTTCACCCTGCCAGGTGGAGCTCTACGGGAGGGGCGTGTCCATATGGTGATGATGTAACTCTGGGCGGGGCCTACGGGGCTCACTGCGGAAGCCTTAGAGGCTCGACTCTGCCCAGGTTGGGGGGCTCCAAGGAGGGTGTCTGAGGTTAATGGGGGTGCTGGGACGATCCTGCTGTCTCCCGTTGGGGAAACTAAGTCTCAGTTGGGCACCAGTGTGAAGCAGATTTAGGGGTCCCACCCCTTACTCCTGTCCTCCTAGTCCATCCCCCACCTTCACCCCGCCCCCACCCCAGCCGCGACCGGGCGGCGGTGAGTCAGCGGCCCCGCCGCGCCCCCTCTCGCTCACTTCCTCCACACCTTCCCCGGGAGGGTGGGGGGCGGCGAGGGGTGGGGCGAACCAAGGAACCCCGGACGTGCTAAAGTGTTACTTAAAGGTGGAAATTGATGAGATCCCTTGCTTAACCAGAAGGCTTCCTCCCCTCCCCAAAAATTTAAAAACTGAGAAGTCCACAGAGCAAGTAGGACGCAAGAACCTGCACCCCCAGATCTCCACCTAAGCATCCAATAGTGCAGACAGCTAGAGATCAAAGAAAGAACCCTCCTGTTCCACCACGCCTCCCCCTCCTACTGGGGGTGAGGCCCAGGGTGCACCCCCACACCACCAGGCTGGGGAAGAAGTGCAATTGCGGAAGCCGAAGAAGGTTCCGCGTTGCCTTTTAAATGCTCTCCATCCCCCGCCTGGAGCTGTCCACGGCCCCTTTAAGGCGCGGAGCATTGTGGGTGCGGGGAGTGGAATTTTGGAACGAAATGTAGCAAAGAGTACAGTAGTAAGAGTAACCGCGTAGGTGCAGCCGGCCAAGGAGGTGCGCCGGGAGAGAGCGGGACGCTGCACCCCGCTTTCCATCACAGAGGATCTCAGTCCAGCAGAGCATCAGAGGGAGGAGGCGCCCAAGGACCCGCCCCGGCCCGGTCCACGTTCTCCCCAGGAAGCTGGACTCTATGGGGCGGGACCCCGAGAGAGACTGAGCAGAACCTGGAGCCAGCCCCGCACCCCTGCACTTGCAATCAGGGGCGCCCCGGGAGCACTCCCCGTGGGCGCGCCTCCCGCCTTCGGTGCAGCCATGAGGTGAGCCCCGAACCCTCCAGCCCGCTTCCAGCCAGGCTCCAGCTCCGCGCCCCGCCTTTGTCCCCCTCCCCCAGCTCGTTCAGTGCTGGATTTTCGGGGGCACCGGGCTTTAGGCGTCCCAACTCTGAGCCGATGCTTCCTGGAGCGATCTGTAAATATCGACACCCCTTTTCTCCGCGCGACTCCCCGAAGGTTTGAAGGCGGCGCCAGGCTGAGGTTGTCTGGATGGTTTTCAGGTTTAGGGGCGCTCTCGGGACTGGGAATTTGAAGACTTTGGGGAAGCACCTCCGAGTTGGCAAATAGGTAGAATCATCCGGTTTAAGGGGTGCTCAGAGTTAACACCCCAAACTCTCTAGTCCAGGTCTTGGGGTGGGAACGGCTGACTGGCTTGAGAACCTGAGCCCTGAAACTCCGAGCCTTGGGTAGTGGTCTCCGGATCCCTGCGTCTGGGGCGCTGGATGAGTGTCCCAAACTTCGGGGGGTACTTTCTGATGTCTCTAAATTTGGTTCTCTTGTGGAAGGGGTTTTGCAAACCTGACCCAAGCAGCCTGGAGGATCTGGATGAGACTCCTCTCCCCTAAGTACCCAGGCTGGTCCCCTGGGTCAGAGGGCGGCTCTGGTCCCGTCCCGTCCCCCCCAACACACCTGGTGGCCCGAGAGGGAGGGGGTGCGGCAGCTGGGGGAGGGGGGCCTTTGTCTTCCTGACTCACCTGTCGAGACAGCTGGTGTGGGGGGGCGGGCCCCCTGAGTGAGCTTTGTGAGCCAGCTGCTCTCCCCACATCACGGCCCCTCCTCCTGGGCTCGATGTCGCCGGGTGTCACCCCCCCCTTTCCCCAAGTCGTGGGATTGGAGGAGGGGGCGCTGGGAAGCGTCAAGGTCACAGCCTTCTCCCTTAGGGACCCAGGCTTAGCAGCTTCTTCCTGCTCACTTCTCAGGAATTTAATCCTGGGGGTGAGGGGGGGGGGATCCAGCAAATTTTTTTTTTGTTTAATTAATGTCTTCCCCGGACCTGCCCTGAACTCCTGGACTCACCTGAGGGCGGAGCCTGGGCCAGCACCCCCCCCCCATAATCTCTCCCTTGGGGCTACATCTTGACAATACTATCTCCTTCCTCCACTTTGGCAGTGACTTCCTGCCCCAAAGCCCCTGGCTGGAGGAGTCTCCTGGGGACAGTTTGGGCTTAACCCCATATCCTCCACTCTTGCCCTGTGACTTCAGGATGACATTCCTCCCGAGGACCCCTCCCTCCCTCTCCTTTGGCTTGGAGAGTGTTGGGATCTGCAACTCGAAAGGGGGATATCGAGACACCCTGGAGACTTCCTGCCTGTCCTTCCCTCCCCCATTGGGAGTGTTGTCCCCCCTAAAAGGGGTCAGTTCCTCCACTCGCCTCCCCCCCTCCTGCTGCCCCCAGCCCTGCCCCTCCCCCAGCCGTTTCCGGTCCCAGGCCCGGTGGAAGGCGGATGGCGGATGTCCGAGTTAGTGCCGCCTCACTCGCTGAGACCGTAAAAGGGCAGGAACAACGTCTAGGCCGGCCCCCTGCACCCCCACCCTCAACCCCGTCCTCCCCGCAGCAGCCCGCCCCCCTCTGGCTGGGACTTGGGATAAACCTCCCTCCCCTGAGGGTGGGCATAAGTAGGGACTGAGTTCCACCCCCTCTTAGGAGAGGGTCTCCCTTGTCCTTGGTCCCTTGCTGGACTGTGTCATTTTAACACTAGGAAAGCTAGAATTAAAAGAGTTAGAGACTCATCCCCTGTTCCCAGCTGGGTAAACTGAGGCCCCAAGACCAAGAACCCTGAGTCCTCAAAAGTTCTTGTGCTGTGCTGGGGAAGGAGGTGCATTGGTTTGAGTGGGGACAGCCCTGGGGGCACTGGGAAGTTGAGATGGAAAATTACAAGATAGGGTTCTTTTTTCTCCCAGTTTGACAAATATTTGTCGAGTGTCTGCTGTATCCGGGAGCTGGGGAGGCAGAGAAGGGGTCAGAGGTCTCAAGGCTCTTGGGCAGACTGAGTTCTGAAAGCATTCGGGTTCATTCCTTCCTCTTGCAATAATAACAGAAGCAGCGACTGTTATTTTATTTTGAAATGACTAGGCTGCTTCAGTCACACATCTTTGTGCCAGGCGCTGTCATGTGGGTCTGATTTTGCTTGAACCTCCACCGCAGTTAAGTGTGGTGCTAAGACAAGCAAGCTTGGGCCCTGGTCCTGCCCCCATTTTACAGGTAGTAAAACTGAGCCACACAGACAGTAGAGAAATGAATGGCTGTTAAAGGTTAACAGTTTGGGAGTACGGTGTGGTGACTCATGCTTGTAACGGTAGCACTTGGAGGCCAGCTTAGGCTACTGAGTCCCTGTCTCAAAAATAAATATATGAAATCAGTTTGGAGGTGGTAACGCTTGAATTTGTACCCAGGACTGTCTGAGTCTGGAGGTATTATAGAAAAAAGAATCATTTGTGGATTTTTTTGTTTTTGTACAAATAATAATACACTTTTACTATTAAAAAAAAAAAAAAACATTTTTTCCTCCAAAGTCATCATCCTCTGCTACTGAGGCCCCGGAAGTGAAGCTACACAAAGGGAGGGAGGGTCTGGAACTGGCTGCCTAGGAGAAAAGTGACTCTTTCCATCTCCCCAAGAAACCAGAGCCACACTCCATTTCTGCTTAGTTCTTGTCGGTGGAATTTTCAGGTTTTATTTTTCTTTTTGGGGGGGAAAAAAAAAGTTGTTTTTACATTGATTTATTTTAGTAAGGATAGGTGTGTGTGAGGGATGTGGAATTCAGAAAACAGTTCTGAGAACCTGCTCTCTTCTGTCTGCCGTGTGGGTTCTGGGGATCAAAATGAGGTCATCATGGGTGGCAGCAATCACCTTTACCACTGGGCTATCTTGCCAGTTCTCCCAAGAGCTGGGCTCACAGGTGTGTCCTTCCTATGGGGCTTTTCCAGCTGGGACAGCTGACACAGGGTTCTCATTGTGTGGCCCAGGATGGCTTCAAGCCTACAAGATCCTCCTGCCTCTGCCTCCCAGATACAAGATTACAAGCATATGCTCTCTAGCCTGGAATAGCTACTCTGCTGGAACATTGGCTCCCCTGCTGCGTCCCGAGAACCTAGAATGGTAGTCTGCAGTTGTAAAGAGCAGACTCAACGGTAGCTGCCGCTATCTGAAGATCAGCGGCGACGCTGTTCCAAGCTTTGGGCTGCAGTTTCCACCGGCTGCACTCAGCAACCTGCCGATCTAGACTGAGGGCTAACCTTTGGCAAGTGATAACACACAGAGAGTTCAAGACACTTGGCAGAGATCACACACACACAGCGAGTGAGGAGGCTCCCATTTGAACCCTGTGCTTCCGATTCCTAATCTCATTGAAAGGAAACTGTGGGGGTTGATATTTTTTAAAAGGCAAAGTAATAAAAGGGTGTTGTTGTTCAAAGGGGTGCTGCTTTTAAAAAAAGGAGGCAACTGTCACTGAAGGCGGCTTCTCAGGTGACAAGGGCCCAAGGGGAAAGAATACTTACAAACTTTGATGCTTTGGACCCGATTCGATATATCTTAACCTTTTCTTTTTCTGTTTTTTTTTTTTTTTTTTTT
>PVIH01016284.1:0-46181 GCA_004025045.1 Sigmodon hispidus | reverse complement strand
TTCTGTAAGCTTCTTGTATCTTTATAGGCATTTCCTTCTTCAGGTTAGGAAAGTTTTCTTCTATGATTTTATTGAAAACATTATCTGTGCCTTTGAGCTGGTATTCTTCTCCTTCTTCTATTCCTATTATTCTCAAATTAGGTCTTTTCATGATATCCCAGATTTCCTGAACATTTTGAGTTATGGCTTTTTTAGTTTTTCTATTTTCTTTGACTGATATATCTATTTGAGCTACTGAGTCTTCCACTTCAGAGATTCTATCTTCCATCTCTTGAACTCTGTTTGTTATGCTTGTATCTGTAGTTTCAGCTTTTTTCTTCAGGTTTTCTATTTCCTTTTTTGCCTCATTTTGCGCCTTTTTTATTTCTTCTATTTCAGATTTTATTTCAGCTTTTATTTCAGCTTTTAGTTCCTGGCATGTTTCTTTCATAGATTTGTTCATCTCTTCCAATTTTTTGTTTGTATTTTCTTCTATTTCTTTAAGGCTTTTTTTCATATCTTCTTTGAGAGCTTCGATAAACATCAAAAAGAAATTTTTGGTGTTGCTTCCTTCTGTTTCCTGTTCATTGGTCAGTTTAGGCCTTGTATTTGTAGGATTGCCACTCTCTTCTGGAGTTACCATGTTGTCCTTTGTAGTATTATGTAATTTTTTGCACTAACGTTTGTCCATGGCTTCAGTGGTTCACGATTAGATGGGTCCTGGTCAGTTGTGGCACTCGGGTTTGTATGCCTCCTGTCACCTTTCTGGTCAGGGTCTGATTCTGTCTTTCAGAGACCCCTGCAGTTGTTGATTCGCTCAGTTTGAGGTCGTGGTGGGAGCCGTGCAAATTCCCTCAGCAGAAGCTGTGTATGTGGTCAGGGACAGAGTTTACCTGCCCCTGCTCCAGAGAGCGCTGGGATTCTGCAGCCAGCACTGGGTCCCGGAAGTGGAACCAGAAGCAATGGGAGCTCAACTCTCTCTCCCAGGTGCTGAGGCCTCTTGCCCCCTCCTGACCTCTGGGCAGGGTCTGAATCTGCCCTTCAGAGACCCCTGTAGTTGGTTCGCTCAGTTCGAGGTCGTGGTGTGGCGGGGTTTCCCTCAGCAGGAGCTGTGTATGTGGTCAGGGACAGAGTTTACCTGCCCCTGCTCCAGAGAGCACTGGGATTCTGCAATCCGAATACTGAGATTTTAAGCAAAACATATTATACAGCAACTCATTACACAGTTTTAAAATAAACTTAATAGAAAATGTATGTATTAAATATTTGCTGTTATCTACTTTTATTTTAATTGATGTAGTAATAACAATACTCAAGATGATAGATAACATGTATCAAAATACACTGAAGAAGCAATTATTTCAAATTTTTCATGGAACAGTAGGGTTGGCATTGTTTACCACATTTACATTTTAAAAGATTTATTTTTCTGCTCTCAGAAACATTACTTTTAATAGGAATCTCCGAAGTGGAATAATGTTAATTTAGAGAACTAATCCATAGGTAACTAGGTAAAAATTTAAGATCATTTACTTATATTAAAAATAAGGTGGTGCTAAAGAGTTGCCTCAGTGCTTAAGAATTTATGTTGCTCTTGAAGACTAATATTTAGGTTCCCATATCCATATCAAATGGCTCATAAAGCTCTATCATTAAAATTTCAGCAATTTAACCATTTGTGCACATATGGAAATGAGAAAATTACTTCATAATATATATTACTTTATTAAATTTAAATTTTAAAGATAGTATTTGATTCAAATAGTAGGAAACCTTGAAACAATGCAGGAAAATTACATTGTGTCTAACTAAAAGTGATGTTTTCCTTTTTAATTTTATTGCATTTATTTATATATGAATGGTGGAGTAGGATCTACCTGTACCTCTGTACGTTTATGGAGGTTAGAGCCATCAAAACTTCCTTCCTATCATGTGAGTCTCCAAAATAATTATAAAAATATCCAAATTAGGATGTAAGAGAAAAAAACAGATTTTGAAGGCATAATAAAAATATGAAAAACATCATTTCTAATTATTTTATTTATTTCATATAGAAATAACATTTTGTACATACAGAATTAAATAAATATTATTAAATACAGTTTTCTTGGTTCTTCTACCTATTTTCTTAAATGTAAGTATAAACTTTGGGAAAGTAGAAAAGAATAATAAAGATAGATGGCAAGTACAAATAGGAAACTATTTGCTATAGAAAATTTTATTAATAAAACAATCAAAAGTCGCCAGACGTTCTCCTCCAGAGTCTCCGCGGTTTCCTGCTTCAACAGTGCTTGAACGGAACCCTGCACTCCACCCCTCCGACCCCAGCCGGCTGCTCAGAGCCAGAACCCTTTGCAACCTCGTCGCTCGGCCGATCCAGCGCTGCCACCGTGCCTCGCCCTACCACCGCCATGACCACCGCGTCTCCCTCGCAAGTGTGCCAGAACTACCACCATCAACCGCCAGATCAACCTGGAACTGTATGCCTCCTACGTCTATCTGTCTATGCCTTGCTACTTTGATCGGGATGATGTAGCTCCGAGGAACTTTGCCAAATACTTTCTCCACCAATCTCATGAGGAGAGGGAGCACACTGAGAAACTGATGAAGCTGCAGAACCAACGAGGTGGCCGAATCTTCCTGCAGGATATCAAGAAACCAGACTGTGATAACTGGGAGAATGGGCTGACTGCAATGGAGTGTGCACTGCACTTGGAAAAGAGTGTGAACCAGTCACTACAGGAACTTCACAAACTGGCTACCGACAAAAACGATCCCCACTTGTGTGACTTCATTGAGACCCATTACCTGAATGAGCAGGTGAAATCCATCAAAGAACTGGGTGACCACGTGACCAACTTGCGCAAGATGGGAGCCCCTGAATCTGGCATGGCAGAGTATCTCTTTGACAAGCACACCCTGGGACACAGTGATGATAGCTAAGCTAACTTCCCCAAAGCCACAAGTGACTTTACTAGTCACTGAGGCAGTGCATGCATGTCGGGCTGCCTTTATCTTTTCTATAAGCCGCACCAAAACATCCGCTTAAGTTCTTTAATTTGTACCATTTCTTCAAATAAAGAATTTTGGTACCCCCCCAAAAAACAAACAAACAAACAAACAAACAAACAAAAATTAAGGTAGTGGATGAATATAAAGACAGGTAGTTTACTTTCAATTTTCTTACTGGACTGTTAAGTTTTTGTTCAGTTATGCAATAAAATTTCGAGTCCTGGACTGGAAGAAGGATTACAATCCCCAAAAATGAGTGGGTAGGAGTGCAAGATGTGTAATTCTCAAAAACTTAATAAAGAATTATGTAATAAAAAAGTGTATCAGCATTAATGATGACATGAGTGATGATTCTTAATGTCCATATCATGACTTTTTAAAAAAATGTTGGTGTTTTGAGACAGAATCTCAACAGTAGCTCTGACTGGCTGGAACTTGCAGTATAAGTCATACTAGCCATAATCTTGCAGATATCTTTCTGGGTATTGGGAATAATAGGTACTACTAACTATAGCAGGCTTTTGATAATTATTATTGGTCTTGGTTCATAAGCCACATATAAAATTTAAAATGGTAACAAGACAGAAAGTTTTAGAATAACTAAAAGTTTTTCAGGATTAATTTCTTTAATTACATATTTTATTTTGAGAAAATAACTTTGTATGCAAGTATTAGTTACAAAGGATAGGTTATCAATATATAAGGTGTGTGTTTTTCACTGCTAAAAATAAAACAAAACAAAAAATTGAAAATTTACATTCAAAGTCAGCATTAATAATCTTCTTATCAATCATTCTAGGATTTTAGATTGCTATATAATGCATTGCTTGCTATATAATGCATTGTTAATAAAATGTGAGGTATAGCTTCTTTACAGAATAAAGACCTGTAAGTAAACAACCAGAATCTTAAAGCATTAGTATATAGCATAGACATATAACAAAAGCCTGAAACAAATGAATCAGACATAAACTAAGTTTTTAAATATAGTCATATACTGTATAAACACATTCACACAACAATCAATTACATGTGCTACAGAGATGCAATAAGACTGCATTGTTAAATGGAAGCACAGCCATCTAGTTTATATAGTGATACAATGAGGTTTGCATAATGACAAAAATCAACATACTCTGATGTTGTGTTCCTCAGAACATAACCCTGAAATTGGGTAATATATGATGGGAAATTTTGGATTAAAAAACCCTTACAAAAACAGAGATCAACTATAAGCCAAATCTGTAATATTTTATGAATGTGTGACCTATAAAGCAACTCTAGGTTTCTAAAGCTATACAAGCAAAAAGATAGGTTGAAAATCTTTGTTGCTGTACTTCAAATATGGCATAGAAGATAACAAGCACAAAACAGCCTTCTAGAGAGCAGAGGTAGTGCTATCATAGTAAGAAAGGGAACAGAAATTTCTCTGAGAAAATACAACTGTAGGGTCATACAGTCAGCTTACATCACAGATATTCTATGACATTTTGTAGTCCTTATCCTATAATGTTTGAAGTGGCTAAAAATTTGTAACTGCCATCCTTATTCACTATTTTTCCCTTTTAAATAAAAGCTACATTTTGGTTGTTCTAATTATATTCCATTATTTAATATCAAATAAGAAAAACTCAAATGGCATGCTTGAAAAACAAATAACAAACACCATGTTTTAATCTAAGGGAAAAGATGACCAGCTGTATATGATGCTTAGATTTTGACAGATATTAATTATATTACATTGACATATAATTTTATTTTGATGGGTAGTTGAATTGTTCAAATCTGTTCAAGTATATTTTTAATATAATTATAGAAAAATTTACATTTAATAGAGCAAATATCTGACCACAAGCTGTAATTCAAACCTTTAAAATTGTTTTAATAATATGAATTGCTTTAATTTATTTAAAACATAAATTACAAGAAAAGTTCTGAGAAAGAGTTTGAAGTAGCCATGTTCTCTCCTAAGCCCCATAAAGGAATAGCCAATCTTTAAATTGCTTTACACCTGTCAGGATCTTTATGGACTCTTCTACTTCTAATTTTTAAATTAATTTTTGTATTTGCATATCATGCACCTCAAACCCACTCATTTCCTAGTCCCTCTACATTTTCCCTTCACCATTCCAATGTCCAATTCCACAAAAAGAAAATGTAAAAAATAAGAATAACAAAAACAATCCAAACAAAACTTTTTTCTTCTATTTTTTCTTCCTCACCTTCATCTCTTACTGGCATTGGAAGGTGTGATGTGTCACCCAGTGTACTGTTTTTTGTCCAAACAACTTACTTGCAAATGTTTATTGCAATGAGTTGTTGGTCTAATTCAAGGCCTCTGGCTTCTGATACACCATCAATACTGGACTCTCACCAAAATATCTCTCAGGTATTATGCTGTTGTCCTTAGTCACAAAGATCCTAAGGTTACACTACCAGTCCTTTTGAGTGCTCCTGCAGGTCATAGATCGAGTTGGAAGAGGTTGGGATGGGCCAATTCAAAGCACTGGATGTGGGTCTTAGTATAGCTAAATTAGTCCATTCAGGCCTCTTCTAGGACTGCTTGCCTCAGGCTAGTGGAGGAGACCACTCTGGAAAGTGAGAAGCCATTTCTCCAATTTTGGCCAGGACCAGCTCACCCAGGACTAGTGGGAGATGGAACCAGATCTTTGAGGGCCAGAAAAGGTCGGCGCTGGATCAGCACGACCCTCAGATTTGAACATGCATGATTCTCATCATCCCTGATGGGGACTTGAGCTACAGATATCAACGCACACCATAGCTGTAGCCAGACCATGGTCCCAGACATGGCCCTAGTCAATTGTTGCCATGGTCCTGGATGCCAGTGAAAATCATTCAGATTGATATGGCCTAGGAGGCAGGTTGACCGCAGTGAGTCAACATTTCCTCTGGATGAAGCCAAGACCCAGGGCAGCCAATTGGCCTTTAGTGGTAACAGGAGCCATGGATATCCACACAGACCCTGACTGTGGTAGAGCTACAGAATCAGACATGGACCAACGTGGTAGTGTGGGATACACACATCAGCCTGTTCCTTACTGCTTTCACGTCTTCATTTTCACCTCTCTCCACAGCATCTAACCTTCTCTGCTTCTCTTTTTCCTCCATTTTTCTTTCATTTGTTTGCTTATTGTAATTGTTTCTATCTGCCAGGTGCCTCAAATCTGTGGGAAACCCCGTGGTACTTGTCTTCTTGCCTAGGAAGAGCACTGCCTAGAAGGCTGTGGGTTTCTTTACCCAACCATGAACATGAGGTGGCATGTCTTAACACCCACCTGAGCTGAAAAATGCAAGCTTTTTTCTTCTTTTTAAAAAATATTTTATAAAAATTTTATACAGTATATTTATATCATAACATTTCACAACCCCCAAGTCAGAAGAACCTCCAGGTATGAGCAATAGGGCACAATTCATAAGCCCAAATCCCAGCACAGCTCCACCAGCAAGCAAGTAACCAGGATCCCTCTAGGTAAATCTGTCTACCACCTCTCCTGATTAAACTCTGTAATCTGTAAGCCCCACTCCATTACTCAAACCTACCTATCCCCTAACATCATAAGCTTACTGAGACACAGACTCCAGATATCTCCATTACAAGAAGTATGTTACCCTTCTCTGAACTGAAAGTCAGGCCAGCCTTCTGGTCTCGGCAGCAGGGCGAAAACCTCTTCCCCCCAATCCCATCAAATTTCCAGCAATAAGTAAGCAAACAGAAACTTCATAGGCAACCTTGCCGACCATCACTCCTCATCAGACCCTGTAGCCATTAAACACCACTCTATCTTCCATACCCATCTATCTATCCCCTGGAGAACACAACTGCTCCCTGAGATACATTCTCCACTGGCTCCTATATCACCAAGAGCTCCAATTGCAACAAGAGCAGCTATTGGACCAAGAACAGCTACCCAAAACACAGACAGTGCTTGCATTGATTGGAAAAAGAGATGGGTAGACGCTAGAGTAAAACACAAATTCTAATTGGAATTTAATGAAAACTCAAAGCCAGACATTGGAGAAAAGCTAGAATATCAGAAAGAGGAAACAGACCACAGTCAATTCTTACCCAACCAACTTCTCAGGGTAAAAACTATCTTCAAGAGTCCTCCACCTTCAACAATCCTTCAATGTCTGTCTATGCCTGCCTTAAATATCTCCTCAATCCACTTGCTTCATTTCCGGTTTCATCTTAATCCTAGAGTTAGGAAAAATAGATGTGAGCTATTACTGTTTGATTGCTAGGCTTTGAACTCACAGAAATATAAAAAGATCTCTGTCTTCTATGAGATTAAAGGTGTAGTTTATCACTCATTCCCATGCCGGGATTAAAGACATGAGCTACCACTTCGCCATCACTCTTCTGAGATTAAAAGCATGAAGTGCACTCTCTGATACCCATTACTTGACTGTGGGTGATTCTGTTCTCTGATATTATAAGCTGATTTTATTAAATATAAAATATATCACCACATATTCTTTTGTGACAAAAATAAAAAAGAAAGTTATAACTACCATAAGAAAAACCTTATATGATAAAACCATATACAATAAGTACAATAATTATATACAACATATAAAAACAATAATCAGATGAGCAATGTCTAATCCATTAACAATTGACAAATTCAAAAAAATCCATTGTATTATTTTTCCTATTTTGGTGAGTCCAAATGATTGTACCTAATTCACTTTCTGTCTAACTTGCACTACTAACTGAAAGCTGTATTTTGATGTCTTTCAAACTTATACACTTTAAACTCAAGTGAGTTTCTTTTCTATAACAGTAACTAGATACCTATAACTATATCTATCTTATCTTCAACTCCTTCAGAGATCCAAGAAGGCAATAATAGTAACTAAGTGAAAAGGATTTGCAAGCAGGCAATTCAAAGAAATGAAAGCAATGAAACAACTGGATGCTTGGTTCTTCTGAATTGCTGAAGCACCCATCTTTAGCCCATAGGCCAAGCATATCTGACAGATTTTCTGTGAAACAGGATATGCTCAAAGAACTTCCTACGTTGTCTTGGCGAGATTTGGCAGTTCTGTGTGTGTGTGTGTGTGTGTGTGTGTGTGTGTGTGTGTGTGTCTTGTTTGTCCATTTTGGATATCGTACTGTCGGTTGTAGAGGCACAAACATTTTCTTGCCTCATGGCTCACTTTTGCAACAAAGAAGGTCAGTTCCATATGGAATTTCTTTGATGTCCAGAATCTCTGAAGTAGGTTGGTGCTGCTAGGAGCAGATTTCTCATTGTAATAAAAATAATAAAAATCTATGTTTTTAAAATATCTTAAATGCCATATTCTGTAGATCTCTGAAGTGTTTGAAGACCCGTTCATCTAAAATATATTCCTAATTTACCTTGAAAACATATCTAATAGGACAATGAGTTTGACTGTAATGTATAACTCCTAACTTACATTTCTTTACATCCTAATTAGTTGGTAATGATAACTTACATGGACTAGCAATTTCTATTACATTGTGAAATAAACTATATAGACACAATACCTTAAACAAACTTAAAGATATATGTGTAGCAACAAAATTAATCTCAACTTTGTATTAATATACACAATTTGTATGCAATATGCAAAAATTTAATCCAACATAAAATATTTGTAATGAGTAATTGCTCTTTAAAAGTAGATTCAATAATCTAACCATGTATTCTATCATATATGTATAAGCTTTTTCTTTTTTTCAAACAAGAACCCTAAATCTAATCTCTCCTTTAGCTTCTTTCCTTACCATAACCAATAACAATTTGTAACCAATTACCCTAAACAATGACAATCATCCATAACCCATTGAGAAAGACCATACACCACCCACTCCACCTTTCGGGAATATAGGTGTTGTGTTCTTAAATTTACTTCATGCTGTCTGGGGGATGACAGTATCTTTCGGGGATCCTAAAAAGTTTTGTTAATTGTGTCAAGTCCTATAATAAGTAGCTGTATCACTTGTTGTCCAGTCTCTGCACAAAAGGAAAGTGCAGAACTTGTCTCAAGTCCTGACTGGAGTGTTCTGTGAAGCTGTTTCTTCTTAGCTAGCCACCTTGAAATTGTCCTGAGCAGTTTGTAGTCCAAATCTGATCTTTGGTTGATGTTTGTCAGCCTAGTGGCTTTGTCACAGTCCATGTGAAACCATCATTGTGGGATAACATCTTCCTTTGGAAACTTCAAATTTTATAATTAAGCATTGTTAAGATTCACTGCAAAAAATAATAACAGACTTAAACCCAAGAAAATGTACAGGAAGATAAATAATGTCTTTTTTAGAATTAATTAATTAGTACTCTATATGAACATAAATATCATGACAAAAAGTATGAGATATAAATATTCTTATAAGTTTTATTATAAACATTTATTCAGCATATAATTTGTAATAATAGAATACTCTCTTATTTTCTTGTTGTTCTGTCTTATATCAGGTGGCTCTTCTGATATAATATAGAAATTTTGCATTTTCTTTTAAAAAGCATGCTTGGGTTTAGAGAAGGAGAGAGCCACACTCAAACTCCAAAGCCAACTTTTGTTTATAATTAAACTGAGACTTGAACTTTTATTACAATAAAGACATATAAATGTTAAGCAATGAAATTTTTGCCCTGTAAAGCATATTGGTACTAATAGATCTCATATTCCTTTGCTTTAAAATTTTTCTGGATAGCTTTCCATTCTGCTTAAGAATTTTAGATACCCAAGATCTTTTAATTTCTAATAAGTATTAATTTCTAATGAGATGACTATTTCTAATTTTCTGTAAAGAGAAAAATAAAAACTTGCCCCAAACCTTTGGTTTTCTTACAACTTAAAGAATCGTCACATGGGTAAATGATACATCATTTCTAATTTTGATGAAGTTTCTCCAGTTCAAATTGAATCTTTATTAATTTTGATGGTGTCCTCAGAATTTCTTCACCTGCAAAAATAAAAGTGAAACCCTTCCCTCAGTGTAGCACATATCCTGGCTTCCATTCTCAGGTCAGTATATCTTTGAAGTGGACAGGCTGATTTTGCTCAGTTGATTTTTCTATAGTTCAATGCCTTTCAGCAACTGTTATTTCTTTCTCATTAGCACTGAGAAAATTCAAAGTTAATAAAACATTATGTAGTCTATTTCTGAGAATATTTGTTATTCCTTTCTGTTTATTTAACATATCCTTTAAAGTTTGACTTCATCTCTCTATGACTGCTTGCCCTGAAAGATTGTATGGTATTTCTGTAATATGCTTTGTATTATATTAAGCAAAAATTATTTTATTTTACCTGAGATATATGATGGGGCATTGTCAACTTATTTTGTATAAGTATTCCCATGATGAACATAAATTCTAGCAAAAGTATGTTTACATAATCAGCCTTTTTGAACTCAAAGCAGTTGCCCATTGAAATGCTGAAAACTATCTATTGTATGATGTACATATTTTAATTTTTCAAATTCTGTAAAATAAAACATATCCATATGCCAGATTCCATTTCTATGTGTACCTTTACAGTAACTACCTGCTGGTAATGGAGACTGGCTATAGAAGTAACAGGTAGAACATTTTTTTACAATTACTTCAGCTTGTTGCCATGGGATCAAAAATTTTTTTTTAAAAAAAAAACCTGTTTTTTATCCATATAACCCCTTGTCCAAGCTCCATTCTCCCTCAAGCACCTCCCAGTAACTCTCTCTTATCCTCATCTCCTTATCTCCTCCACAGCAAGGGCAGAAGGTCCCAAGGTCCCAAGGTGGCTTAGATCAGCATCCACTCAAAGCAAATATGCTTTCCCTATCTGAACATCAAGACTGGGACAGGTGTTTGACTGGAGAGACTGGGCTCCAAGATGATGGTCCAAGTTTCTTCAGATGCCAACCTGTTCAGCGGTTGGGGTTTTCAGCTTGGATATGCTTTGCTTTTTTAAATAAGTCCACTAATGAGTGAGTACATCCTCTGCTTATCTTTCTGAGTTTGTGATACCTCACTCAGGAGAATATTCTCCAAATCCATCCATTTGCCTGCAAATATTAGAATATCATTTTTTCTTACTGCTGAGTAGTACTCCATTGCGTAGATGTACCACTGTTTGTTACAATTCTTCAGTTGACGGACATCTAGGTAATTTCTAGGTTCTTGCTATTACAAATAATGCTGCTATGAACGTGGTTGAGCTAATGCTTTGGAGGGCAAAATTTAGGGTATATGCCCAATAGTGGTATTGCTGCATCCTTAGGGAGATTGATAACCAGTTTTCTGAGAAACCTCCATCCTGCATTCCAGAGTGACTAAACAAGCATATACTCACAACAACAATGGAAGAGTATCCCCTTGCTATGCAACCTCTCCAGCTTAGGATGTCATCTGTGTTTTTTATCTTAGCCAATATGGCAGATGTAAGGTGGTATCTCAAAGTTGTTTTGAATTATATTTCTCTGATGGCTAAAGATGTCAAATACTTCTTCAAGTGTATTTCAACCATTTGTAATTCTTCTGCTAAGAATTCCCTTTTTATCTCAACCCCAGTTTTTAACTGGGTCATTCAAGTATTCGGGCTCAAGTTTCATGACTTCTTTATATATTTTAGAGATCAGTCCTCTGTTACTTGTAGAGTTGGTAAAAATCTTTTCCCATTCTGTAAACTGTCATTTTGTCTTATTGATTATGTCCTTTGCATTACAGAAGCTTCTCAGTTTCCGGTGGTCCCACTTACTGATTGTTGTTCTAAGTGTCTGTGCTACTGATGTTATATTTAGGAAGTGGTCACCTATGCCAATACATTGGAGGCTATTTCTCACTTTCTTTTCTACCAAGTTCAGTGTGGCTGTGTTTATGTTGAGGTCTTTTTTTTCCAATTATATTTGAGTTTTATACAGGGTAATATGTTTTAATCTATTTGCATTTTTCTGCACACTACCATCACCTATGGCAACACTATTTGTTAAAGATACAATCTTTATTCCATTGGATATTTTTGGCCCTTATGTCAAAGATCAGGTGTTCATAGGTTTTTTGGTTAATGTCAGGATCATCAATTCTATTGCATTGATCCACAAGTCTGTTTTTATGTCAGTACCAGGCTGTTTTTATTATTGTAGGTCTATAGTGTAACATGATGTCAGGGATGGTGATGCCTCCTGAATTTCTTTTGTTGTGCAAAATTGTTTTGGCTATCTTGGTTTTCCAGTTGTTCCAAGAAAAATTGAGTATTGTTCTTTCAAGGTCTATAAAATCTGTGTTGAAATTTTGAGAATTGTTTTGAATATGTAGATTGCTTTTGGTAGAATTGCCATTTTTACTGTGTTGATTCTCCATAGGAGATCTTTCTAATTTCTTAAATTCTCTTCAATTCTTTTCTTCAGTGATTTAACATTTGTGTTAAATAGGTCATATACTTCTTTGATTATAGTTACAGCAAGGTATTTAATGCTATTTTCAGCTATTATAATAGGTAATGTTTCACATATTTCTTTTTCAGTCCTTTTATCTTTATTGTAAAGGAGGGCTACTGATTTCTTTGAGTTGATCTTGTATCCTGCTACATTGCTGAAGATGTTCATCAGCTATAGAAGTTCCATGGTAGAATTTTGTGGGTCACTTATGTGTACAACCCTATCATCTGCATATAGAAATAGTTTCACTTCTTCCTTTCCAATTTGTATCTCCTTAATCCCCTTTCATTCTCTTATTTCTTTAGCTAAAATGGAAAACATAGAATAAATGGACAGCTTTTTGGACAGGTACCATTGATCAAAATTAAATCAAGATCAGATGAAAGACCTAAACAGATATATAACTCTAAAGGAAATTGAAGCTGTCATTCAAAGCCTTCCAGGAAAAAAAAACGCCCAGGTCCAGGAGGTTTCAGACCAGAATTCTACCAGAACTTCAAAAAAATTGTACCAATACTCCTCAAACTATTTCATACAGTAGAAACTGAATGAATATTTCCAAACACTTTATTTGAGGTCACAATAACCCTAATACCAAAGCCACTCAAAGATACAAAAAAGAAAGCAAATTACAGACCAATTTTCCTCATGAATATTGATGCAAAAATTCTCAACAAAATTCTGGCAAACCGTATGCAGTAACATATAAAACAGATCAAGTAGGCTTCATCCATGAAATGCACTGATCATTTAATATTTGAAAAATCGTAAATGTCAGAAACACATGATTATATACTTAGATGCTGAAAAAGACTTTGACAAAATCCAAGACTCCTTTCTGATAAAAGTTCTGCAGAAATCAGGAATACAGGAAAGATATCGAAATATAATAAACACAATTTAAAAGAAGCTGACAGCCAACATTAAACTAAATGGAGAAATATACAAAGCAATCCCACTAAAATCAGGAACTAGACAAGGATGTCCTCTCTCCCCTTATCTATTCAATATAGTTCTCAAAGTTTTAGCTGAAGAAATAAGAGAAGGAAAGGAGATTAAGGGGATACAAATTGTAAAGGAAGAAGTGAAACTATTTCTATTTGCAGATGACATGATTATATACATAAGTGACTCACAAAATTCTACCAGGGAATTTGTACAGCTGATGAACACCTTCAGAAATGTAGCAGGATACAAGATTAACTCAAAGACATCAGTAGCCCTTCTATACACTAAAGATAAAAAGGGCTGAAAAAGAAATGAGGTAAACAGCACCTTTTATAGTAGCTTCAAATAGTATTAAATACCTTGTAATAACTATAAGCAAAGAAGTAACAGATCAATAGACAAATGTGACAAAAGCTCTAAATCACTGAAGAAAAAAATTGAAGACGATGTTAGAAAGTGGGAATGATATCCTAAAATTTGCAACCAGCTGAATGAATTTGAAAAATATCCTCCTGAGCGAGGTATCACAAACCCAGAAAGATAAGCAGGGGATGTACTCACTCATTAGTGGACTTTAAACAAAAAGCAAAGCATTTCCAAGCTGCAAACCACAACCACTGAACAGCTTGGGTTGTGAAACACCTTAGACTGACACCTTGGCGCCCATTCCCTCCAGAGGAACTCCTGATCCAGTCTTGATGTTGGGGTGAGGAAAGCATATCTGCCTTGAGTGGATGCTGAACTAAGCCACCTTGGGACCTTGGGATGTCCTGCCCTTACTGGGGAGGAGATAAAGATATAGGGAGAAGAGAGAGTGACCAGGTGGGGCAGGATGAGGAAGGGAGTTTGAAGAAGGGGATAGATACATGGATAAAATATATGACTTTATTCATAATAAAGAAAAACAAAAACAAAATATATTTCTAGCAGGAATGTCAACTTCCTAATTCTTAATAATAAAAACAAATCTTCATTCTAGGAGTTTTAGTACAAGTCAATTATGTCACCCCTTCCAGCTCTTCTCTTAGTGTCAAATTTTGTCAATGAATATGTACAACTATATCATGGGTTTGTTTCCTCTCCTAGCCTTTAGAAGGGTGAATTTCAGAAGCTGAATCACATTAGTAAGAATTGTTCTAGCTTTCCACATAAGGAAGAGATGTAGATGAGAACGTAGTCATTAAGTGAAAGTAGCAGATAGGATCTTCCATTATATTCAAAACAGCACAGAAAAAAGAAAATACAGAAATGAATGCAGAATAAATGCCAATAGATTTTTTTAAAAATACTTTTTGTAAAGCCCACCGTTTTACCTAACCCTGATAAGAGACACAGTAGTATGGTAGATAAGAATTCTTGAAATTTAAAAAATAGAAAAAAGAGTTTTTGAAATAAGACCGCAAAAGTATTTTCACAAGCATAATATTAGATATTCTTGAATATTAATCAATATTATATAGCCTGCACATAGGATTTGTAGTGTGTATGAAGATTAATTATTCCTGGTGCTGGCCATAAAAAAGACAAGGCTCTTATTAAAATGTTATAACTTTTAACATCATGCTCTATTTTTTGAGGTTGAAAGAATTTGACCATAGAGCTCATCCATATACAAAGAAGTTACTCTAGTTAAAAATTTTCAACAATAGTAGAGTGGAAAAATAGTTGTGAGTCCCAGGGAAGGGATAGCTTAATAGAACTGAATAAGAAACCATTGTGTTTCATGCTAAGTCCAGGTAATGTTGGAACTGAATAGATTTAGACATCAATCTGAACAATCACTTGACATGATTTCTATTTCTGCCTTAATATTTACTTATATGTCTTCATATAAAATACCAGTGTCTATTGACCCATTTTCAACAAGAAGAGCATTGAGGGAACAGTCACTTCTTTGCCATTCCTTAGCAATATTTGATTTATTATTTACAGACACAGTTATCTAAGTTTGAAGGACTGTGTCAAGAATCCCAATACTACTGTCATCTGTATATTTCATCCAAGAACTCT
Organism: Sigmodon hispidus; assembly: GCA_004025045.1. NCBI lineage: Eukaryota > Metazoa > Chordata > Mammalia > Rodentia > Cricetidae > Sigmodon > Sigmodon hispidus. The sequence goes on along the minus strand of PVIH01016284.1, from coordinate 30,826 downwards.
CAGGATTCAGGCATTTTTCACAATCAAGGTTTATTACAGTAAAGAGTAAGATTGCAATATAATCAACAAAAGAAAATGGTTAATGTGTGAAGTCCATTAGAAACTATGTACAATGTCTTTCTTCCAATGGTGTAACATTGCATAGGTATTTAGGTATTTTGTTGAGACTCTGCAGTATAAGAATAATTTTTGTATAACTGATATCACCTATACAACATTGCAGATTGTTATGATAAAGCAAGAGCTTGCCAGAAATCACACTGTTAGCATAAACCAACAGAACCAAGTGCCAGATTACAGTTCCTAGAAATTGTCTAAGACAAGTCTGAAAAGTGGAATTTCTTGGTCCAGTGCAGAGTTTGAGCAATGCAAACACTTAATGCTTCAAAAGGAGCTTGAGAGGAATTGAAAGAAGGAATGATTTAAATATAATCTAAAAATTAAGGAAAATTAATTAAATAAATTGTAAAAGATTACAAAAGAGAATAAAAGTAGAATTAATACATATAACAATAAAAAAGGCAACACCAGAAGAAAGTGGTGATTCTACAACACCAAGATCTTGCTTTTTTCCTGTCCCCAAGTCCTGCATAAATTCTTCCTGACTAGCACTTTGCAATTTGGATCAGGGAGGCTGAAGGCTAACTGGGAGGGGTAAGGGAAGAGGAGCAAGGGGATACATGGATAAAAATGTTTCATTTTATAAATAAATAAAAAATAAACAGAATTTAAATTAAAAATATATAAATAAATAATTTTAAAAATTTAGAAAAAGGAAATGTATGCTAGTGAAGCAGGTAGACTGATTTCAAGTATTCACCTCTTCCTCTGTGTCTCCACATTCAATATACTTGCCTCACCAAAGTTCTGCAATAAAATATCTATTCTAGACTTCCCATCTCTCTATCTTGATGTCTAGTGATTCCCACAGAACTCCTAAACTCCTTTCCCCACTCATTGTTTTATCTCAGTCCCCAACTGCAGCAGGCAGTCCCTTCTGACCCCAAAGACGCTCTTGCCAGAAAAGTAGGTAGGCTGACTGCAGCATATAACAGCAGAAACCTCCTTGCACCCCATCACTATTATATCCCACAGAACTTTTCCTTCTGAATTTTCTCCCTCCACTAATTGTTTATGCTCAGTTCTGAACTACTACAGGCACTGTAGGGATGTATTGTGTATTTAATAAAGTTTGCCTAAAAAAGAGGACAGAGACAAACCACAGATTTAGCTATGAAGATCGTGAAGTGGTGACCCATGTGTTTAATTCCAGCATTTAGGAGGCAGAGATCTATCTGGATCTCTGTGAGTTCAAGGCCATACAGAGCCATTGTGACACATACCTTTAATCCTAGCACTAGGAAAATTTAACCAGGGAGTGAAATATATGGTCAGAGAAAGAAATAGAAGTTAGGAGGCAGAAATTCAGCCCTTGGCTTATAATATTCCTCATTTGGCAGAGGACTCAGACGTATTTAGTCTGAAAATTTGTTAGTGGCTAGGTTGGAAGTTGTTTTGGCTTGTTTATATGTTTCTCTGATCTTTCAGCTTTTCCACAATATCTGGCTCCAGGTTTTCATTATAAGACCAAGTTTAATTTGTGTGATATCTGAAACAACTTTTTGGGCAAAAATTCACAAGAAAAGCTGCTTGCCTGTAGTCTTACAGCCATTGGCACATGCTGGAGCTACAAGTGTGTGAAGTCACTACCTGACTGGCTAGGTTTTTCTTTCAGAGTTATCCTTCAATGAGCTCTACATTTTAGGCACTGCCTACCACAAGTGTTTTTTCTCCATGTTCTCTGTGTGAGCTTTTCAGAGAATGGGCTCTCTTTTATGGTGAGTTATAGCTTTTCTGGAACCCTCCCTTGGGCTGCTGCCACACAAGGTGAGCTTCCTCACTTCATAGTAATCTGAATTATTATGAAAGACTTAAAAAACATTAAAAGTCTCAGATAAAATGATAAAACAGATTACAGAGATATTCAGACCCACCAGAAGAATTTAAAGAAGAAATAATTTCAACATTGCATTATAAGGGCACAGAAAAGAGGTTAAGGCTTTCAAACAGCTAGTAATCTTATGGCAATTGTCACATCATAGATATTCTCAAGGTTATGTAAGTGCTGAATAGACTACTGTTTACATGGTAGATTTGAAGAGATGAAAGGAAGCAACACATATGACATTCACTCACATTTTATAAAGCAGATGTTAAACTCATGGTGAAATTAAAATAGAATTATCTATAAAGAATGGACAAATATGGTTAATGGGGTTTTGGAGTCTGGTCCTCAGTTACAATGGAGGACCTGGTAAAAGGATGAAGCTATGGCTATTGAACAATGCTATAGGGCTAGATATATTAAAATCTCCCAAGATCAACTTTTTGGAAAAGAAGATTTTTGCTAATGTATAAAGACAATCTTTATATGTTGACCATACTCTGGCTTTGCTTCACATGGGATTCTTTAATGCTTAGGATAGAATCTAGGATTTATAAAAAAATTGAGTCATTTACAAAAGTCATACAAGGGCTAAAAAAACCTTTACAGATTTCTTATAAAGACTGACTTCAACAGTAAATAAAATTGTATCAAATTTAGAAGATGGGCTAATAATAATCGAATCTCTGGTATATGAGAATGCTAAAGTGCAATGCAAAAGAAAATTAGGTCATTAAAGGCAAGATCAACAAGTACTCTAGGAGGAATTGATCCAAGATATAATTAATATCAAATTTTATAACTATAATGATGTTTGATTAGGAGAAGTTATTTTGAGAGGTTTGAAATCCAAACTATCAAATGTCACTTTGGAAAACAAGGTCACTTAAAATGGGATTATAAACAAGATATTTATAGGAACAATATTTTGATAGGAATAACCCCAATAGATCTCCACCCCTTGTGGCTTATGCAAGAAGTATGTCAAAGACAGGCATTGAACAAATAACTGTATGTCAATAAGAAGGAATAGGCAAGATAACTTTTGTCATTGGGAAATGCCCTGAGGGGCCTCTTGCAGACTCCTGTATCAAATTCAGCTCAATCTTATCCTGTCATAGTAGAAGAAATAACTTCCCAGAGTAATTAAAAAACATAACACCTATCAAACCAAAACCAAAACCAAAACTGTACTGCTCTGGATGGTAGAAAAGCTAAGGAAGTGAGAACACAAAATCAAGACAAACCATAAATCGAAACTGATAACATTTGGATTTGAAACTTCCCCTAAATTAGGGTTGTGGTGGAGTTCTTATTTTGTCTTTACAAACTAATAGAAATACCTACCTTCAAGAAGTCAAAAGACCATGGATATCTAGATATCTAAAGCAGCATAAAAGGCTAGCCAGAAAAAAATTACAAGCAAAGAAAAAATGGACCTATTGCTACCAATGTATTCTACAGGGTAAAACCTTATGGTATAACATGTATATCTCTTTCTTTCTAAGAAAATTGAGGTCCTGACTCAGTTTGAAAATAAAAGTTGTTTGGAGTTGCAGTGTAGCTCTCTCTTCTAAATTCATTTATGCTTATTATAGGAAAATGTAAAATTTCTGTATTATATCAAAAGAGCCACCTGATGTAGGACAAAAGAAAAACTAAAATTAAGGGACTAATTTTACTATTGTTACTAATATAATATCTTCTGGTTTTATTTTGATTATTTAAAATTTTTTCTTAATGTATAAATTATATTAAAGTTTATATGATTTCTCTATATATATATTAAACTTTTTGTAATGAAATTGATCATTATATAAAGTAATAAGTAATTCTAGAAAAAAATGCTATATCTAGCTTTTAGTACATTGTTTTGGATTTGAGTCTGTATCAATTTTCTGCTGTAAATGAAGATGCCAAACTATGACTTTGAAGTCTCCAAAAAGAAGATGGGGCTCCAAATTAATGATTTTACATAGGCTATAATAATGCCTTTAAGCTGACAAATACCACCTAAAAATTGGCCTTGAAATATAAACTGCTCATAACAATTTTGATATGGCTAGCTATGAGGAAGCAGCCTCACAGATTACTCTAGCCAGGACTTGAGACAAGTCCTACATACTCCATTTATGCAGATACTGGAGAACAAATAATATAGCTACCTCTCTCAATACATGACAATTAACCATTTTTTTTTTCTTTTCAGGATCCCCTCTAGATGGCATCATTCCCAAGCATCAGGAAGTAAATTTAAGAACATGATGCCCACATTTCCAACAGGTGAGCATTTTTTGGTTTTTCCATAGGTTATGGATAGTTGTCATTGTTTGGTTAGACATTGTTATTGATAATGGTGAGGAACAAATCTAAAGAAGGAGATTAGGCTCAGGGATCTTGATTTTTAAAAATAGGAAAGAGGGGGATACATATATAATGAGATAAAAAAGTAGATTATTGAATCTATGCTGAAAAGAAAAAGGAAATAAGAATAGGGTAAGATATAAGTGTAGATTATTAAGTCTACTTTTTAAAACCAACTAATATTTTTAAGTAATTTACATTGAATAGAAATTTTGTATATTGTGTACAAATTGTGTATATTGATACAAAGTTGAGATTAATTTTGTTACTGTACATATGTTTCTACTCTTATTCAAGTTATTGAATATCTGGCTCCATTTTTTATTATAAGACCAAGGAGAATTTATATAATAAGACATTCTTTGCTAACCCATAGATCACTCCTGACTGGGAATCAGGTATGCTGACTGAAGATCTTTACCTTTCCTTGGGTTTGTCCAGACTCAATCCTCCTGTTTCATGCCAGCTCTGCAATAGAATGCTGGATCAATGTGTATGTAGTGCCCTTCCGCCCAATCTGCTATATATTCCACAGATCTTCCTTTCCTAATTTTCTACCTCCCACCTGTTATTTTACTCTAGGTCCCCACTGTAGCAGTTCCTCCCTGCAAATACACAGGTCTTTTCAGCCGAGGAAGCAGGTAGGCAGACAGTAGACATTTCCTCTCCTTCCATTTATCCAAATGCAATCAATCACCACATCTTATTTCCAGCTGTATGGAAGACATTTTGGGTAAACTATCTTAACTCTCTACCCCCATTATAAGGAAACTAAGTAAGTAGATACTGGTAGAACAATCTCATTTTCTGTCTTTTGTGAACCACATCAGAACTCTAGCCTTTCCTCCTTTCTAAGTGTCATCTCCAAAAATGCAGCAGTAGTTTCCAATGGCCATACCTATTAGACCGACAGAAAATTTCCTACTAGGCCAACACACAGCCACCACACTCTTCTAAACTACAGAAAAGAAACAGATGTATATTTAACAAACAGATGTCTATGCAGAACTATAATCATCCCAATTTCAGGTACATGGATGCCAGTTTAAAAACACAAACAAAATGGCCAGTTCAATATGTCTCTGCCATATGATAATGATATTGTATACTGTAAGGGTTTGTCACTTATAATAGTTTAATAAAAGAATATTTGGCCTTTTACAAAATAGGAAATATAAGTGTAACATGTTTGAATCTGGAGTTCTTGGATTCTGGACACAACCAGTTCTGGATCTCTGTAAATTCAAGGCCTAACAGGTCAGGTAGTAGTAAGTGGTGAATACCTTTAATCTCAGCACTTGAGATGAAGAGGTAGTGGAATCTCTGTGAGATCAAGGTTAGGCTGGTCTAATAAAATAGTTTCAGGGAAATAGAATCAATAAAGAAAACTCAAACAGGGAAATTTGAAAATAAAAAATTAGAAATTTGACCAAAAACTACTAAAGCAATCTTCTCCAGTGGAATACATGAAGTGCATGAAGTACAATAAGCATATAACACATTGAAGATATGATAGAAAAATGGATATGTTAGTCAAAGAACAAGAAAAATACTGGCAAAAATAGTTATCCAAGAATTCTATGAAAAGATGAAATCTAAGAATAATAAAAAACAGAAAGAAAAGAAACACTGGTCAAAACCACAGAAAATATTTTCATCAAAATTACAGAAGAAATAATCCAAACCTAAAGAATGAGATACTCATAAAGGTACAAGAAGTATGCAGAATGCCAACTGAATTAAACCAGAAATGAAAGCCTCCTATGCATATAATTATCAAAACAGTAACCTCACAAAACAAAGGAAGAATATTAAAAGCTGCATGTAAAATGACCAAGTAACATACAAACACATACCTATTAGAATTATACTTAACTCATCAATGAATATTTTAAAAGCCAGAAGAGCTTGGACAGTTATGATGAAGTCTCAAAGAGACTACAGATGATAGGCCAAGATTATTATGCCCAGAAAAAACTTTTATTCAGCATAAATAGAGACAATAGTATATTCTATGGAACATCAAGTTTGAATATATACATGTATGTATGTATGTATATGTGTGTGTGTGTATATGTTTCCTCCTACAGAAGGAATTAGAAGAAAAAAATCCAAACAAAAAAGGTAACTATATACTTAAGAACACAGGAAAAAATAATCTCATAACACCAAATCCAAAAGAAGGGAAGTATTCCTCTCTCTCCCTCTTTCTCTCTCTCTTTCTCTCTCTCTCTCTCTCATATGTGTCTGTCTGTTTCATTCTCTCTCTCTATCAAACACACACACAAGGTTATCACCACTATGAATAACAAAATAATAGGAATAATCACTGTTTATTAATATCTAATAACAGGAATTAATAATCACTGTTCATTGATATCTCTGAATATCAGTGTAGTGGCCTCAGTTCACCAGTAGAAAGACAAGATTAACAAAAAGAAATACTTTGCTACACACAAAAACATACCATAATAACATGAATAAACATTACATCAGAGTAAAAGTTTGATAAAATATTTTAAGCAAATTGACCTATGAAGTATGCTGGCATAGCCATTGTAATATCTAAAAAAATAGACTTTGAACCAAAGTTAAAGGGGTGGAGAAAACCGGTAAATATTTTTAAAGGAACAGGCCACCAAGGAGACATTTTCATTCTTAAAATCTATGTCCCAAAGAAGAAATACTACTACTACTACTACATCTTAAATCAAATGTCTACTTTAAAAAAAAAATTAAAGAGGTCTCATCCTAGAAGCTTCTCAGAACAGCTAAAATCCATGAAACAAAAGTAAATAAGCACACACAAGTCAAGTAGACTGCAAAAAGTTAAGTAATTAAGCGATGAAATCAATAAAATAGAAATAAAGAAAATAATACAAAGAATCAAAGGAATAAAGAGTTAGTTCTTTCAGATAAACAAGATAGACACACCATTATCTAAACTAACTAAAAGACAGAGAGAAAATATCCAAATTAACAAATTCAGAAACAAAAGTGGTACAAAGCAACAGACTCTGAGAAAATCAAGATAATCATAAGGACATAGTTTAAAAACTTGTATTCCACTAATGATTTAAAAACATCATTTTCTCTATAAATATCACTAACCAAATTTAAAACCAGACAAGAAAAACAATTTAAATAGATTTATAACTGCTAGTGAAATAGAAGCAGTCATTAAAATCTCCCTAACAAAACCATCCCAGGGCCCAATGATTTTAGTGCTAGACTTTCAAGGAAAAGCTAACATCAATACTGTTCAAATTGTTCCACAAAATAGAAAAAGAAGAAATTTTGCCAAATTTATTTTATGAGGCCACAATCACCTTGACACCCAAGCCACATTAAGATACAACAACAAAAGAGAATTATAGACCAACTTTTCTTATGAACATAGATGTGAAAATACTCAATAAAAAAGAAGAAAAAAATGTAATATATTTTCACAACAGAGTATTGTTCAGGTGTTTAATAATGGTATTATAAAATTTATAAGCAAATGAGTGAATCTGGAAAAAATTATTCTGTGAAGTAAAAAAAAAAATTTGTGAGGTAACCCAGACCCAGAGACATAGATATGGTATATATTCACTTATATGTAGATATGAGCCAAGAAATAAATGATAACCAACTATAATTCATTGGCCCAGAGAGGGTAGGTATAGAGGAAAAACGACACTAGGGGATACACATGGATTTCCCTAGGAAGGAAAATCAATTGATTTAATGGTTATATAGGAGAAAGAGTAGAGCAAGAGGATCAGATTTGGAAGGAGAAAGATGGGTTTGAGGAAGAGAATATGAGGAGAGACAGTTAGAATTAACATTTGTTTGAAGGACTGTATAAAAGTAGTCCAGTGAAATCTTTTTAAAATATATCAAGGTGACTTTATGAAGTGCTCAAATAATGAAAGATATGGAATTCCAACTTGACATCTCTTGTCACCATGCACCAGGACTGGGTTAAGTCCAGCTGCATTCATGGCCATGTGGTCCCTTGGAAATCGCCAAACAACATAGGCAACATGTGTCTCTCTGCAAATTGAAAGCACAGCACTACTGCTGAAGAAAACATCCACATAACTCATTTCATAGGGAGAGGTCATGCTGGTGCATACATAGAACTCTCACCCCTACATTCTAGTGTCTTTTGTAAAGGAAGGTACTCTGTAGGCTTCCAAAAGAGAAACAGTAATACCATCAGCCACAAACCCTTTGAGCTACAATGGCATACTACTTGTAAAATATGCTAGGGCAATAGTGGCACAAAGCTTGTTAGAATAACCTATCAATGTCTGATATGACTTAAGACTCACTCCACAAAATGGAACCCATGCCAGACACTGCTTTGGTGACAAAGAACCAGAGCCCAGATGCCTAGAGTAAAACAAATACTATTGGACTTAAAATCAAAGTAAAGTGAGAGGTAAAAATTACTTCCAATGATATTCTGCTGTACTCATAGATCAGAGCCTTCTTCAGTCATTGTCAGAGAAGCTTTCTTTGGCAGCAGATGAGAACAGATGCATTTATCCACAGCTAGACATTCTGCAGAGAGGAAAAAAAAAACAAAAAAAATTTCCATAAAAACTCTCCTTATATTTTAAGGAACATTGCAGAAGAAAAGGCAGAAAGATTTTGAGAACCAGAGGGGATACCATGAAAATAAGACCCTCTGAAGCAACATGAGCTAAGTTCATATAAATTCACTGAGAATGTAGTAGCAAACACAGAGCCTATACAGGTCTATAACATGGCCAACACACAGATATTATAACTTTCACTTTAGTGTTTTTATGGGACTACAGAGTATGTGAGTATCTCTGATTCTTGTGCCTTCTCTTGGGTCTTTTGTCTTCCTTGGTTTTCCTTGTCTAAAATCAATGTTTTAGGTTTTATCTTACCATATTTTATTTTATTATATTTTGTTGTTATGTTGCAGAACCCTGTCCTGTTTTTTTCCAGTGAAAGACAGAAAAAAAGGTGAATTTGGATGGTAATGGAGAATGGATGGTTTAAAAAGGCAGGGATAGAAAGAAAAGAAACTAATCAGGATATATTTATGAGGAAAGAATTTATTTTCAGTGAAAAAAATAAATGAAATGTAATGTTAGTTTCAAGAGGGCTTTTTACAACATTCTGAAAGCTAAAGGGATATTCTACAGGTTCAGGGGATAACACATAGTGGGGGTAGCTTATGTACTTGTGAAAAATGGAAGGTGTTAATGTATTTGTCATTTCTACTCATCCTTTAGCCTATTTCTCCCAAATGTTTGATGTGTGTATATTCTCTTTAAAAATTTGGACACTGACTCTGTAGTTCCTAAGATTAGATTGAACTGTATTTCTGATTATTTTTCATGTTGTAAGAGCATTCTCTGTGGTCACAGATTTAGAAAACAATCATTTAAATGAAGTTTAATTCTAAATTCTGTACTATCAGTGGGGAGCACCATGTTATATAGTGCATTAACTTGTGCACTCATTGTACCATTAGTAGAATTGAATGCTTTTAGCATAAGAAGTACATGATATAGCTAACTGTGGCTTATGTATGTTTACATAGCATAATAAGCACATTGGGCACATAGCAGCATGCCTGTGAAGTAAATCAAAACATGGGATTCTCCGTAAACTCTATGCAATAATTTATACAGTCTCACATGTATTAGTCACACATAAGTTGTAGCTACTTAAAAAATGGTAGATTTCACACTAGGTTAGATGTCACTTTTTGTTGGATGTGTTGTTTAAGCTCTCAGAAGGCTATAGTTAAGAAGTTATCACAAATTTGACCCATTGAAGGATGCAATACCAAGTGTCTTAGTATTTCTAATGAAACATCTGACTTCATATACAGTAAAATTCCCCAATTTTTTTGCCACATAGTCCTACTTTTGGCTTTTTGATAATATCATAGTATACTTCATCCAAGTAAAGTTTACAAAATATATTTGTAATTTAATAAACATTTCATATTTTCTTTTTTCTTTGTTCTTTTCTTATCCCATTCCTTCTCCCCCGCTCCTGCTTTTGAATAGAGTGCATTGTACATGCTAGGCAAGCATTCTACTACTGAGACAAGTTCTTCTTATAAGGCATCTCATCTTGTGCATTCAGGCTCACCCAAGACAATTTTGACTTGATTTATGATTCATAAACACATCAAAAATGTGGTTTACTGTAATAAGTTTTTGGCCTGGCCTAGTATCAAGGTCTGGACATGTTCGCCACTGCTTAGGCCCAATAAAATGAATCTGATGTTTATATTAATTATATGCTGTTTGGTCTATGGTTCAGGTATATTGTTAGCAAGTTCTTGCATCTTAATTTAACCTATTTTTTTAAAATTTGTCTTGTCACATGACCCATGACTTACCTGTGTTATCTTTACATGTTGATTTTTGGTGGCTGGATGGTGTCTCCATGACACTGTCCTCCTTCCCGATTTCCTGCCTACTTCTTATATTTATGGTTGTGAGCCAAGCCTTTAACGGCTGAGCCATCCCTCCAGCCCTCCTGCCTACTTCTAAGATGCCTGACATAGGCCAAAACAGTTTCTTTATTAACGAATGATATTCACAGTACACAAAAAGACATATTGCAGAGATATTCACTTTTAGTGAATATCATATAAGGAATTAATATTTATTAAGGGGTTATATAAACACTCACTGATACAAATTGAACCTTTAGACAATTCTTGGAGAGTGGAATGTCCCACCATGGATGGCTTGATCTGCTCCCCGAGAATGCAGGAACAAATAAAAAGAGAGGTCAGTGTTCCCTGGGTCTCAGTTGATTGTGGCCATACCCTGTAGGAGTCCTGCTTCTCAGGAGCTACTAAAGCTTCCCTAAATAATGCCTGAATCCCACTACACACTACCATGTCAAATAGTGCAGACATGTCAAGTTAGTGGCATTCTTTGCTGTGATCTGTTAGAAGCAAGTCAGACGTTTTAATTATTTTGCTACATGGTCAGATTACACAGAGGCTTGGAAACCAAAAAACAGCAATGATGTAGTTCAGTTTAAAATATGCCCATTATACTATATAACAACTCCCACATTTAAATATATTTAATATATGTATGCTTTCTATAATAATACATACTAGAACCAAGTGTTTCAATTGTGTGTTAATGAGAACAGCTGCATTTCTTCATCATTTAAGCATTATTTTGATAGTAACAATCTGAAAACAATTTAAGTTCTCATCAGTGGAGCCACTGATAAAAGAAAATTTACATAAATACATATAAATAGGGAAATCCTCTAACTCCCAAAAACATGAATAAACCTAATCTATATTATGTAAAATAAGGTAAACTAGGCATAGAAAGAAAGTTATTACATAATCACATGAGCAAGTAGATTGTAAAACTGGGGAATTTCTAGGTGCAGAAAGTGAAACAATGACTATCCATGTTTGGAGACTGAGGATGTATAAATAAGGAACATGTTGAGTACAGCAAACCAAGTTTTATACCAGATGAATAAGCTTTTGAAACCTACTCCATAGCATTATTATTATTAATATACTATCAATAATATATGTTTACATATTGCTAATGGATTTTAAATGGTCTAACTACAAAAAGATTAGCATATATAATGATTTATATAATAATAAATATGAAATAATAATCCTGGTATATATACATAAAAATATATTTTGCCTTTAACTGTTTTTTATTATTTGACTATTAATTATAAATACAAACAAAAATAAATGAAATGCTGAGCACAGTGAATTAAGGAAGCACAGAACTTCAGGCAAAGGCAGACCTAGTATCAATGTCAAGGTTCTATAATATAATTAAAAATAATGAAAATAATTTGTACAAAAATTTACAAAGCTCTCAAAATAAACATTCTAACAAAATTTCTAATGACTCTCACAAACTCCAAAGCCCACACTGTGTAAGAGCAAAGCACACATGTATAGTATAATAATTCTAATAATATGAAGCCATGGAATAAAATACAAATCATTAGTAGAATATTAAATTAATTATACTGTCAATATTTAATTAATACATATTTTCCTTCAAATGAAAATACATTTTAATGTCAAATGACTATATGATACTACTACATATTGGATATATTAGCAATATTGTTTGCATAAATATATGCCATTCAATATATATTACCATGTAGATGAAGAGAAAATTCTTTGATATACCGAAAGGTAGCACACATTAGAAGACAGAGGCGGGTGATTTTGTGCTCAATATACACTTATCCAATATAATCAAATCAACATAGCAATTACATAAAATTACTTCTAATGGAACAGGTCCAGCAACAGGTTTTGAAATTACTGTGACATATAAATAATTACAGCTTAGAGTAGGTGGTTAGAATACTTAGGCTCATATGACTCCTTTTCATTTTTTGTATGGCCATTTTGACTTAATATTCTTCATAATTTTTTGACTTGGCAATGCTATAGAACACAAAATTGTTTGAGACAAGGTCAAAATTCTGTATACATTAATCTACTTTTATATGTAATATTTTCAGACTACTAATACAAGCTAAAGCTACATTTGTGAATGTTCAAAGTACTATAAAGTCATTATGTAGATTAGGAGAGAACAAATAATTGGAAAATAATTCTGCTGTCAGGGGAAGGCATAATGTCTTTTATTTGGAAAAGAGCATGGAAAGACAAGGAAATGAGCAGAATATGGAATGCTCTTAAACAGCAACACTGTATTACATTTCTATTTTTTTCCTGTTTTTGTTGGACTGCTAAGAAGGCAGCCTTAGCATATGGGAAAGCAATGTAATTAAAAAGATCCAAAATTTGTTTTTAATAATTTGCAACTATCTGGACACTTTTACAATAGTTTTGGCAAGAGTATAGGAATCCAATTTCCAGCCTCTCACTTATGCTTCTCTGTATTACAATTAATGAATTTGGCCTTTTAAAGTACTTATTGGCAAACATTCTTGGTGTTAATTATCTCTATTTCCATATCCCTTCTGCCTTAATATTCCAACCCTCTTCCTACCTAAATCTCCGTACCCATTATTCCCTTTTGGATTTTCATGAAGGCTCTGTTCTACTAGCTCTCTGTCTTGGTAACTTTCTTCTCCATTCCCAACAATGGTTCCTTTCTAGTTTTCTGGATTCTAAAAGCAATGCAAATTAAACACTAATGTAAAGATTCGATGCTATAATCTACATATAAATGAGAATGTGAAATTTGTTTTTCTGGACTTGGGTAACCTCTCTCAACATATGGTTTTCCAGGAAATTCTTCTACTTGCAAATTTAATAATGTTAACTTTATAACTGAATAATATTGTTATATGTATCATATTTTGATTGTTTATTCATATGTCAATGGGTATCTAAGATGTTATCATGTCTTAATTGTTACAATCAAACCATCTATAACCAGGAATAAGCATGCCTCTGATAGGAAATAGTGTTTCTGGTACATACCCAGGAGAGGTACAGCTAGACTTGACCAGAGACTTAGAAACTACTATATTGATTGCAGCAAACCTAGTGGCTACACCAATTTGCATCTCCACTAACAGGGTATGAAGGTTCCCTGCTCTCCATGTTCTTTCCAGTATTTACGCATATATTCTTATGAAAATGTTTAATAGTAGGTGGCCTATTGAAAGGATAATGATTTTCTAGAAACTATAGATTACTAAATATAAATCCCAATGGATATCTCCTCTAAACTTGTTATACGTTTCCTGGAGATGTCTGAAAAATAAAGGCTATTGGTATTGCTCTTGTTTGTTTACAAGGATTTTATGGTAAGTCCCCATTGCTGAAGACATCACACACTTTGGCCACAGGACTAAGAATTCAAGTTAGAAATGACTAGGAAGAACTCTCCCTGTTGTCTAGAACCTGATAGTGTTATGCTTACCTAGCTATGAATCTCTAAATTACAATAATTATCAGAGTGGTAAAATATGACAAACAGTAATGGCATTAATATAATTAGGGTAACAAATTGCCTTCTAAGTAAATTTATGTTCCATTCCATAGGTGGAAGTACATTCCTTACTCCAAATTTGAGCAAAACATGGTTGAGGAGCTCACAAGCATCAGGAGTGAGTACTACTACTGTTATTCTGATAAATAGACATAGTTCTAAACTTCCCTCTAAATATATGTTTGTGTACATAGATTAGTGCAGCATTCAGAACTCAACAGAGGATTTTCTGTGCAGTGTACAGTGGTTAACACAGAAATGCACAACTGATCAAAGTACAAAAAATACATGTTAGTTGAGTGCTTAGCCACAAATGGGACATATAATTTAAATGTAAAAACACATCCCTTTACCCAAGGCTCAGGGACCATCACAAAATAAAAGGTGAAAGTATTGTAAAGCCAAGGGAAAAAATAGTGTCTTCTGGACATCACAGGACTGCTATTTTATTTATGAACTCAGAAAATCTGTAGTGTCTACACAAGCCAGTAAAATTTCTAGAAAAAAATAGAAAGTGGTCTTATGAGTCCCCTAGTTTTAACTACTGTGTTATGGGATCAGGGAGGGAAAGTCAGTGCTCTTTATGGGTTTGGCACTGGTAGGTTGCTTGTGATCCAGAAGATGAGCTTAATCCCATGGTTAAATGGGCAGCATAAGTTGGACTTAGGGAACAAAAATTATGAGAACCCATCAGTGGACATTAATGGGAACTTGAGATTGTATTAGCAGGAGTTAGTGGGAGGAATAGGGATATAAAAATAAGGTATAAATACAAAATTATAAAGGATTTAATAAAATGTTACATTAATAAGTACATAGTTCTAGTATAAATAATATACATATTAATGTATTATGAGTACTTTTGCTATGTGTTTCATACTATCATGAACGGCACACACCTGTTGTCATACAGGAGCTTTAATGAAAAAAATATAGGACAATATAAGCCTAGTAATATTTTCTATCTTTTCAACTTTCCAATGTTCAAAAAGATATTTATATGGAGAATATTATCACTGAATATTACTGTATTGTATTTGTTCTATCTTATTTATTAGTGCTGAAAATCAATGAATATCAAACATAGGGCTTTCAAACTATATGAAATAAATGCTCTACCTCTAAACTTGTAGCTCTTATATCAAATTTTCTGGGGAGTTTGTTCTTTGTTTGCTTTTTTGATTGCATTTTCATTTATATAAAGCAAATTTTTTGAACAAGACAAGTCTTTATTTAACTTACTTGTATCTTTATGAATCCATATAGTTTCATACCCATATTACTTATGATGCTTTTGATTTACATGGTTTTGTTGTTGTTATAAAACAAAACTAGACTGTGAATTTTGATTTTTATAGTAAATAGTTAAAATCCTTCAGTCTTCCTGCTTTTTAATATTGTTAAGTTGAATTAAACTGAAACTCAAACTCCTATATTAATATTACAAACATTTGAAAATGTTCAGCTACATTTAATTTATTGTTCCAAACAATCCAACTTAAAGGATTTAAATAAAAAGATGTCATTGTATACAAGAGCTCAAGGCTAGAATATAGCTAAATGACACAGTGCCTCACTTCTGTATTCATGGCCTCTGGCAGGGGTGTGAGGGAAGAAAGACTTGTTTTCTTTAAGGGTCTGGCCACAGGGAGTTTAATTATGCTCCAGTAAGTAAATGAGCAGCATGAATGGGCATTTTTGTAAATGGGGAGATAAGTGTGTGTATGAATCTGAGAGGACTAATAATTGAGTTTGATGGAGTCCATGATATAAAACCACCAAAAAATAAATATATATAAAAAACCTTAATGTGAATTATAATTCAGAATGTTGTATTTTCCTCAAAACCTAATATTTTGCTTTCATTATCTCTCACATTTGACATAGTAAGGAGGTGCACAAAACTCACTTTTATAAATTCACTTTGGAGAATTTTGAGCTTTATAAATTGCCTAGACCACTATTTGCTGCTTTAATTTTTAGAAAATACCCAGACCTAGATACTTGTAGCTTAATGATAAACATGCCATTAAGATTAGGAAGTTTGTTGTTGAGCATTTTTACAAGTGCCTTTCAGCTCAGTTTCAGGAGATCTCACTTATTGATTGTTGTTTTAGTGTCTTTGCTACTGGTGTTGTGTTTACAAAATGGTCACCTGTGCCAATGTATTGGAGGGAATTTCTCACTTTCTTTAAAATCAAGTTCAGTGTATTTCATTTTATGTACAAGTGTACTGTAAGATCCACTTGGAATTGAGATTTGTGTAGGGTGATAGGTTTAGATATATTTGCATTTTTCTTTTTTATTGTTTTTTGAAAATCAATATCACACTATATAAAAAAGCAAAACATTCAGATACATAAAAACACACATTAAAAATCTTCTCTTTTCTGTAAAATGCATCAAACATAAAAAATAAAATCTAAAGCTTCTCAAGCCAGGTTAGGCTCAGCTACAGATAAAGAAAGCACAGTAGGTCGCAGATAATGCCCACAGATTCAATATGGCCACCAAAAATTTCTGCTAAGCAACCATTCTACAGACAAAGCATAAGTTTGTTTTGCTTTGTTTTGCATGTGTGTGTGTGTGTGTGTGTGGAGGGGGTAAAATCACTTTATTCACCCATTGTCTTTCAATGAAAAGGAATGTTTTTGCTTAAAGTCCACAAATGAGTGAGCACATCATCCCCTGCTTATCTTTCTGGGTTTGTGAGACCTCGCTCAGGAGGATATTCTCCAAATCCATCCATTTGCCTGCAAATTTTAGTATATTATTTTTTCTTATTTCTGAATACTCCATTATGTAGATATGTCACAATTTGTTAATATATTCCTCAGTTGAGGGGCATCTAGGTTGTTTCCAGGTTCTTGCTATTACAAATAATGCTGCTATGAACATAGTTGAGCTAATGCCATTGGAGTGCGACTGTGCATCTTTAGGGTATACACCCAGAAGTGGTATTGCTGTGTCCTTGGGGAGATTAATTCCCAGTTTTTTGAGAAACCTCCATACTGCATTCCAGAATGGCTGAACAAGGTTACACTCCCACCAACAATGAAGGAGTCTTCCCTTTGCTCTGCAACCTTTCCGGGATAGGCTGTCATCTATGTCTTTTGTCTTAGCCAATCTGACAGGTGTCAGGAGGTATCTCAAAATTGTTTTGATTTGCATTTCTCTGATGGCTCAAGATTTTGGGCGTTTTTTCATGTCTTTCAGCCATTTGTAATTCTTCTGCTGAGAATTTCTTTTCCAAATCTGAACCTCATTTTTTGATTGGTTTATTCAAGGTTTTGAGCTAGTTTCTTGAGTTCTCAATATATTTTGGAGATCAGTCCTTTCTCACTTGTAGGGTTGAAAAATCTTTTCGCATTTTGTAGGTTGTCATTTTGTTTCAATGACTATCTCCTTTTCCTTACAAAACTGCTCAGTTTCAGGAGATCCTACTTATTGATTGTTGTTAGAGTCTCAATTTTTCAAATACTAATTATGTGAAGCGTGAAAAAAAAACAAAGCTTGTAGTTGGGGTTGCAGAATTGGCTTAGTGGTTTAGAGTAAAAACTATGCTTCCAGAGAAACAAAATTTAGTTCTTTGTACCCAACTGAGGCAGCTCACAAGTCCTTTGAATTCCAATTCCAATGGATCTCATACCTTTTTTGGACCTCATAGGCACCTGAAATCAAGAACATATGCCCTGACCTTAACCACACATACATGTAATTATTCTTGATTAATATTTCCTTAATTATACTCGTTTTAAATGTCTAATAATGTTTTCTTTTTGTACATTTAACTATTTTAGAAATTCTAAATATCTTTAATCAATACTGAAGCAGCAAGAGAAAATTTTTATTGTATTAAACTTAAAATAGTTTGTAATTATATAAAAAGAATTTCTTTAAGGCTCAGTACCCTTAATAAAGCAAAATCTGAGTGCTTTATCTCTACCAATTATTTTAGGAACAAAACATCTGTCATCATCTTACTAAATTTATCTAAGACATTCAGTAGTGACAGACAACATATTATTATTTTAATTATTATTTTAATTATTTTAATTACAAAATACAGGATGTTCTGCATTATCACTTCTAGTAGACAAAGAAAAACTTTTTGAGACTTAAAGAGAAAATTTGTAATTATTGGACAGAGTAGATTTCCCTGTTGTTTCCAGTTAAGTGTAATATTTATTATGACAGACAAATTTTAAATGATAATGAAAACCACAAACTTATGACTGACATTTTTGTCTGAAAATAGCAAAGTAATAAAACAACATTTTCATATTACACTGTAAATACATGTAAATTTAACCTATTTTGTATTTAATTACCCCAAAATATTCAAATTATTTTTCTTCCAAAATAAAACTATTTATATGGCAAAAGTCTTTGAAAATACACTGACATACTCTTGCTCACTAAAAGATGTTCCATTAGTTAGTGAGAATAAGACAATAATTATAACTAGTGATAATTTTACATACATACAAGCAAGTCTCTAAATATACATATTTAGGTATTATATTATATTAGGAATATCAATTTTAAGTAACATAAACATAATATCTTAAACAATATATATAGTATAAGAGGATTATTTTTAAATGTATCAAAAATAAAAAGTATACCAATGAAAAGTATTTTGAGACTAATAGATGTTGTTGGATCAAAGTAGAATCAATAATGTATCTTTTTATTATTTCTATATCATATCTCCCTTTGTTCCATAGAAAGAGATTAACTATGACCATTAGGCATTTATAATGAAAACAAACATTTATAATTAATATTTTGGGGGAATTTGGGTATAGCTTTTTATAAACTTCTTCTTGCTGACTGGGAGTATTGGTAATCTCATGGAGTGTGGTGTAATGTTCTGTATGCTGTAAATAAAGAACTGTGTTGGCCTATGTAGAGCACTGTAGAAGTGGGTGTAGAATCAGAGCTCAGGCAGATAGGAAAAGGGTGGAGTTAGGTCAGTCTCCATCTGACCCCTGAAGGAGGAACATGTAGAGGTACAGGGCTGAGCAACGGGCTAAGCCACGTGGCAAGAAGATTAATAAAAATGGGTTGATTTCAGATAAAAGAGCTAGCTAGTAATGTGCTTAAGACATGGGCCAAACAGCGTAAAGGATATAAGTGTATGATTCATTTCTTTGGGGGACAAAAGCCGCTGCGTGCCAACCAGGTTCCAACCGCCGCCATGCCAGGTGCAAAATCCCAGACCCAAAATGGCCTGGGGAAAAACTTACTATAACAATGGAGGTCCTGAATCTGAATCATCTTATTTGGCAGCCTTGAAGCTGATATGACCATGTCTTCCCATCAGAAATTTTTCAGCAGGTCTTCCTTGATGAAGCCTTTTTTTCTCTAATTAGGAATAAATCCACAGCCTCTTTTTTTCTGTGGAAATAAAAAAAAAACCCTCTTCTACAAAGTTTTTATTTCAATTTTAAATTCAATTCATCTACAAAATAAACAGATTTTAATAATCCAGCAGCATTTATAATCAAATGTCTTTTCACAGCTCTCACTATTTTCTTTGCAGTCAAAAAACTTGATGAAAAGACAATAACATAGTATCCAGACAATTTTTGTAATTTCCATCTTCATGTGGCTTTTTTCTTTATTTTTTAATGACTTTTTGATTTTTCTTTCCTATCTCAACCCTATATATATATTTGACACACTGTCAACCATTTAGTGTTTTTTTAAAATGTCTTTAATGTATATCTCTTATCTTTTTTCTGTTTCTGACCACACCTTTAATCTGCCAAGGTGTGACTAGGATTAAATGCTGGTCTAGGGTAGATGACTCCATCCAGCTCCTTCTGTTTCTTTCTGTTTCTGATCACAACTTTATCTGTAAAGATTTGGTTAGGATTAAAGATTTGACTAGAGTAGCTGTCTGGCTTCACCCAATTCATAGTCTAGCTTTAGTAAGAATTTAGCTTTTTAACAGAGGTACTGGCAGGAGCCACAATTTT
Source organism: Sigmodon hispidus (assembly GCA_004025045.1). NCBI lineage: Eukaryota > Metazoa > Chordata > Mammalia > Rodentia > Cricetidae > Sigmodon > Sigmodon hispidus. The sequence continues at coordinate 10,553 of PVIH01016284.1, read as the reverse complement.
CATTCTGGGAAATTTTAGAGTTCACATTGCCACAAGAATAGCATAGCCACTCACTGCTTGTAAACTCCATTTAAGTATTTGGTAACAGGGTCTCTTAAAAGACCCACAAGTATTTTGCCACTAACACTCATCTATTAAATGAACTGTGCCTCTGCTTGCTGCCAGCAATAAAGAACCCCCCAAAAAATGCTGCTACTAAGAAATCTTCTTTGACTCTGTTTCCTTTTTGCTACTAAGTGCAATAACTAAAATCTGTTATAAGCAGTTTGTGCTTGTACTGAGTATTTTATAAGACTTTAGGAACTAGCCTTTTTACAGCTTATGCTGCACTCCAAAAGGCTGACATTTTGTAGCTCAAGCCCAAATGCCATGCCAAGTTATATCTTTACCATGGTTCACTTCAAAGACACAACTCAGGACCAATTTTTGGCTTCATTTATGTGTTCTAGAACCCTTTTAAATCTATCTAAGCTTTATGTGGGTGTATATGACCCACATTGAAGCACCATGTACAGTAGGATTATTTGCTGGCAACTTAGTATATTAAAGACTTAATATTTTTTACAGAGTTTATATGAAGAATTCACTAACACAAAATTAAAAATTAGGACACTTTTCTGGAGAGTTGAAATGGTCCAAGTAGTGGTAGTGGCAATCCTTCTTACAAGAAAACAGTGAACAAACAGGAAAGAGAGGCAACAAGCAACCAATCTTAGAAGGGGCTGGCAATGCCCTGTACTAAGGTCTTTAGGACCTCACAGCCACATCTCTAGGTCTTTCTAAATAGTGCCTGATCCTTCCTTCCACAGTTTTATATATTAGCAATATTTTTAAATGATGGTATTTTTCCACACTTTCTAATTTTGACATTGTAGTAAAAATTCAAATCACAAATTACTTTAAAATTTTAATAAGTTCTTAAAATTTGAATTTTACAAATCTTAGTTACATGCCAATTTACTCTTTCAAATATTTAAAAAACATGTTAGAGGATATTAAAAGAAATATAGCCATGTGATTATCAATTGACTACTGAGTGATTTACGTAAGTAATCTCAGTAGAATTCACATCAATCTTTTAAGAAACATACCATTAAGATCCTCTACAAATGTTTTCATTTTCTTGTATAAGCAAGAACTCACTTTATTGCATCAGTCTGGGATTTACATAGGGTTGTAAGAAGGGGATGGAAGTCTTGGGATGGGGTAGGTAGGGTTGGGAAAAAGTGCCAGAGAATATTAGCAGAAAATAGACTGAGGTAGTCTTAGATCAGGCTATTCTGAGTCAATCACTCATGAAGTTTATGGCCAGAGACAGGTTGCCAAATTCTATGAAGGCTTAGGAATTTACACTGGGTCTTAGAAGGGCCTAACATCTCCTGCTTTTGGTTTTGTTAAGACATGACTCCTCTCTTAGGTTGTCTCCCCCATGGGAATCTTACCCATCATTGAGTACCATGCATCCAAAGGGGTGCTACTCCATGACATATCATAGGTGTCTCAGACTACCTGAGATCTTACTTGCCATCTATCAGATGAAGGACACAAGAGGGGTTTTCATCAGAGGACAACCAGTTATATGAGGAACCAAGCTCCTGAAGTCTCTGAAAGACTACTTCTATTTGGTTAATTTTAACCACCTCTAGCCATTGGTCGATAAACTGTGTGATCTTATTGATCACACAATATAGTAGCACAAATGAGACTTAGAGCCAATTATCAGAGGAAGGCTGAAATATCAGAGAGAGGCAGCACCACAATCAATTCTCACCCAGCTATCTTGCAACTTCCTCAGCCTTGCTCCTAGTTGCTTCTGCCAAACACGTCTGCCAGTGACTTCTCCAAGATACATCTATGTCTTCCTGTTTTCTGCAAGCCCTTATATACCCTATCCCATACAGATTAGGATTAAAGGCATGTAGCCTTGAACTCACAGAAACAGAAGACATTCTATTTCTGGAGTTAGGGGATCAAGGGTGTTGGTCACCACTCTTGGCTTTCCCTGTGCTGGAATCAAAGATGTCTTTGACTGACTCAGCTGTTTATCTTTGTATTCAAGGTTTAAGAATTTCCTGAGCTGTCTGCCCAGGATTTGACTGTGCTCTCTCCCCAATATTCAGGTTAAATATGTAATATTTCATGACACAAGGCCCAATGGTAAGGATGAGGATAAGGAGAAGGAAGGGTCCAAGTAGGGGAAGGAAGTAGGGTGAGAGTCCATGAAGGCCCATCTACATGAGATTATCTTGAAGATCTCTCCATTTCTTGTCTAGGTCTTCTTTGAGTTTTTTATCTTACCCTGGATAATTCCTGACTTATTGCCATAAAAACAACACTTTCCCTACAAAAATAAGCAAAGACTCTCCATTTCCTCACTTAGTAGATCTAACCCTTTCCTATTTTGGAGAACAACTTTAGCTAGAGAATATAATTGACTCTGAAGGTCAAGAATGGTGCTGGGGAGGGGCCTTCATGTCACTAATTAATTGAAGAGATAAGTTTTTAAAGATATGTGAGGATAAATATTTTTTCCAAGATCTTGCCAGTATTTGAACCCAAGTAAGTATATTTACTGCTATTAATCATCAAGTAATATATCACTATCCTAGAATATTGCTGTGACATACATTTTTGTATGAAGAATAATTGGCAACATACTTTTCCCAGGATAGGCATAAACTAATTATATAAGGCTACTAAAGTAAATAATTTCCAAAACTGTGTCAAACTTGTAAATCAGTACAAAATCTCCCATGATTTTATACCCTCAGCAAATATATTTTTGTCCTATTTATCTGTGATGATTTTTTAACTTGTCTTGTGTTTTATCTGTGGTTTACAGTAATGTATAGTATGCTAAAGATACTTCCATTACCTTGAATCATTACCATCCCATGTTATTATGAAGAAAAACCTCATAGATTCATATTAAATCAGAACTTTCTAACCTTGTGTTTTCATCATTACATAAGATTGATATTGAAAGCAGTTTTGAAAACTATCCAACCTTGTAATAGAAGGTTATTTTAGGAAGATATACTGTATTAATCCCAGCATGGTTTATTGATGCTAACATCAGGGAATGGAGAAATTTAGGTAGGTATGACCTTAAGACAAAATGACCCTTCTGCTGCAAAGGAAGATATGCTGGTGGAGCTCTTGCTTTAGAGATAATTACTGGACTAAATGAATGATCTCAGTTTTCCTATATCTTGTAGCTAGGTTCTATATACTGTACTGCCCTTTCTAGAAAAATCAGAATAGTGTAAAATATCACACAGTAAGGCCTGAAAATTATGTTAACATTTTCAGATAACTGAGCAGAATCTACTGACATTCCTTTTCTTATATTATTTTCTTGATAAAAATGAAGGTCATCTAAAATCTTTCCTCAACTCCATTCTTTCTTTTATAATATTCTGTTGATTTTTTTTATTTTCCTGAGAAGAAATTTAATAATGATTATAAACTCTGTTCTTGTATTGCTTTGGGATTTTGAAAGCCAGGGCTAGGCACTTCAAGTTATCAATTAGTTAATAACTAAAATCATTATTTATGATGCATGTTTCTTTTGCAAATTACATTAATCATTTTCCAGTTCGTAGTCAACAGAATTATTTTTTAGAGTCATCTCTGGTTTTTACTCCTTTAATTGTCTTGAGAATTTAAGCTAATATTCTCACATAAGCTTTTATTTGTAATGTGCACATGGTATAAGAAAGGAAGGCACACCATGTAAAACTGTAGGATCTTTAAACATTTTAGAGCCTTAAGATTAAACATTAATTATAACAAATTATTCTAGTGTACTGTAACCCCAAAGCTAATATTAGGCAACCTAGACCCCAAAGCAAATATATGTATATCAATGTAAAATGAAATAAAAACTTAAAACCAAAAGTATTTTTCAAGAAGGATAAGTTAATTGCAAGTTGATCAAAGTGCTAACTAAGAATTGTGGCAATGATTCATTGATTAAAAGTACCTCCTGTTCTTACAGAAGAACTGAACTCTGTATCTACTACCCATGTTTGCTCACAAGTACCTAAATTCCAGGTGCAAGAGAACCCTTTATATACCTTCACTCACTTGAACATACCTTCACAGAGATGAGATGTCTAGATATAATTCAAAAATCAATATTAAAATTAAATTGATAACTCAAGAAAGCTTTAAAATCTTCAGGCAAGTATATATCTAAAACATACTTACAAAAGAGTACAACAATTTATGAGAGATGAGTAAGAGATTTCAAGATTTGTCTTTTTGATATGTGATTTCACAAACAAAAAATAAGAAATTCAATTATATGAAATATCTGGGGAAATTTCTCAAATAAATTAAGACAGGATTTCCCTCCCATATTAAGAGAAATCCATTATTCTATGAAAACAAAAGAAGATATTCTAAATCAATGACTTATCATACAAAGAGTAAACTTCATCCAATTTTTTAAAAATAGGTACAGTATTCCTCTACTATGATACCAAAATAATTTTGAAATTCTTAATATGATATAAATTTCTCTATATAGAAACTGAGAAAAAGAGTGAAAATGCATAATAAAATTTGTATAAACAGCAGAAATGAAAAGTAAATAAAATATTGCATATCAAAACCATAGAAGATTTTAAAAAGTGGCACAATAAAGATATCTAAAACATCAATATGTATTCTGTGGAAAAGTGTAAGTTTAATTTTATGTGTGTGATAGAAAATAAACCCAAAATCTCACAAATGCTAAGCATAAGCTCTATCATGGAGCAATCCCTCTAAACAAGACTCAAAATTTAATGCAAGTACCCACCTCTGTATTCAGAAAAGAAAACACTGAATTATCTTACCAGAAGTAATCAGCTGACTATAACACCTAATTAAATAAAAGAGGAAAAGAGAAACAAAGCATTATTTTTAAATGAAGTTAGTTATCAAACAAATATCAAATTTATAGAATTCTTTAACATTGAAAAAAAAAAAAAAAGAACATGCCTGGTTTCATTGTGTTTTATTCATAGATATGTGGAGTCAGAAGTTTCATGCCCATTCAGCTCAGCCCCAGACACCACTTTCAGTCACTTAGTCCCAAATAATCACCCAAAGGCTTATATTAATTGTAAGCTGCTTGGCCTATGGTTCAGGCATATTACTATCTAACTCATACTTTGTTAGCCCATATTTTTTTTTTCATTTATGATTAACCATGTGGGTTGGTACCTTTTCTTAGAGAAGCATTCTTATCTTCTTCCCTCTGCATCTGGCCTGTGTCTCTCAGCTCCTAACAAACTTTACAGAATGTTTGTACTCTGATTGCCCTGCCTCTACTTCCTGTATAACTACTAGTCCAATCAGAATTTTATTAAACCAATATAAGCAACAAATGTTTACAGTTCATAAGAACAATATCCCAAAGCAGGCATGTTCTAGTTTCATTGTTGTAATAAAACACTTTGGCCAAGAGCAACATAAAGGAGGAAAGGGTGTATTTCATTTTGTAGGTCATAAACCATAAGGGAAGTCAGGCCACAATCTTAAGTGTGAATTTGAGACAAAAGTCCTTGGGGAAGGCTACTTTCTGGCTCATTGAACATGTCATTATTAGTTAGTTTTTACTCTTTATTTTATCTTATTTTATTTTAAATGCACATTTTGTGTCCCAAAAGACACCCTAAATTGTATTTATAACCCAGGATCTTTTTTGGGGCAGTTGAGCGACTTGGGTCTTACTCATCAGCCTGCTGCACTGCACTGTTCCAGTTTCAGACATATAGGTGTCATCCAATAACTTTCTGATATTTTTGAGTTGAACTATTATGGCTTGCTGAATCCAGGCTGCTGAATTTGAAACAAGTTCATTTTATTACTATTATTATTATTAACAAAATTTTTATCAAAGAATAATTAATCTTTCTGGGTTTGAGAGACAGAACAACTAACTCCTGGCGTTAATGGAAATTGTAGCTGTATTTTTCAACTAAGAAATATTAGATTTAAACCAAGGACTCATTCTTCCAAATAATGACATTAGTGTGGACATGAGAACACATAGATGTCACCTTGTGGTGGTATCCCAGTATAATATTTCTGATGTTTTGAACATGACTGTACATAGATCAAATAGTCAACAGTTCCATTCTGCTACCCCACCATTTTTCAAGTAAAGCCTCTTCACAATCTTTCCAAGAAAACTCTACAACTCACTGGAAGCTTGCTCTGGGACCCTTCTCAATGACTGTGCACATTTCCAAAGTCATGCTGACTCCTATATAATTTAGAACTACCTTCCTGAAAATGGTGCTGCCTATAGTGGACTGTCCCTTCTTTCATCAGTTAACCATTAAATCAATCTACCCATTGATAAACCCATTATCAAATATGAACTGGGAAATCCCTCAACTGAGTCTTATTTCACAGGTAACTTTAGTTTTTATCAAACTGACACTTAAAGCAATCTAGAAAGTACATTTAACTAAATAAATGATAAAACAGGTCTTTCTTAGACCTCCAACAAATGTGTACTTACAAAATTATCCTTCAATCTTATTTCTCCATTTTTAGGCATTACAATAAGCCTTTGTTATATGTAGTACTTTTATATTTCTGTAAGGTCAAAGAAAGTCAAGGAACATCCTTGGAAGAACAACACAAGGAGAGAATTAAATATATTTGTGTTTTTTTCTCACACCTTAATTTTTTATTAATACTTTTCTCCTTGTTAATTCCACAAGATTCAATAAATATCATTCTTTTTTAATTTTAGCAAAAGTGCACTGCTTGTGTGGGTGATACTATTCTTGAGCATATCAGCACTCCAATAAAACTGGTGTTTTGAGCTGTTATTGAGAGCAATTGGCTTACGGTTTGGAAACATTTGCATCAGTAAAGAGCAAATTAAGTTTAGAAGGGATCATTACATTATTTCTTGTGATAAGTACAACTGCTAAAATAAGAAAGACAAATACTTTATATTCTGTCTGATTTTTCTATGTAATTAGACAAAATTAAATTCTTTCTAGAAATAAAGCTTTGTCTTATAGTTCTTTGGATGATTGCATACAAAGAAGAATGTGTCTACCAACAGTTCAATGTTTTCAAACAAAATCCTAAGTCTACTTGTGACATAAGTATCAGAGCAAATAGGAATTGAAAGTGAATCTTATCCTGAATTTTTTTTATATTTTTAAACTTGTAGAAATGAAGCAATCAATAGATACATACTTTTAGTTGTAGCACTCCTTACCTCTATTTGTAGGAATGTTATTAATTGTTGAGTGGACTGTTCTATTATATATATATATATATATATATATATATATATATATATATATATATAGTATGTGTCTGTGAATAGGCTGGTTAGCACTATTGACTTGTTTGAGCTTATACACACATGTGAAACCTGTACACTTGTTCCAGTGCTCTGATCCTATATCTCCCATTTTCCAGCAGGCTAGCCAGAAGGTATTCCATGGTCATCAAAGAAGGCAAACAGAAATGTGGAGGACTAAAATCATTGTCATCATACCTATTGCTGGTAAATCTCATGCCCAAACATTACATGAAATGATGAACAATTGAAACTTGTGGATCAAGAAGAAGAAAATAGACTGATTTAGTAATCTACCAAAGAAACTTTGGTCTACCATTGTTTCACAAACATTAGTCTTTGTGTCGTAAAGCCAATTTTCATAAGTTCAGATCCCTTTCTATTCCCTCTAATAGTTCCTAGTATCCCCTTCTTATTTCCAGCCTTTGATGGCTCTTTCTGTCCTAAAGCCCAAATTTTGCCACTTTGGGCTCAAAAGATTGATAAATATGAATATCTATTTCTAATTTTTGTGATATATCTTTTATTCTATAATCTTAGTTAATATTTCAGATAAATATGCTTCTACAGAAAATGCTATGCTTCAAATTCAAGGGTATCTTTTAGACAACTTTAATTTTCCGTATACTTTAACTTGATAAATTTTCAATACATAATAACTAGTTGTTTAATGTACTTGCTACTTTTGACATTATCACAAAGACATTTCTTTCATATTAAATCCAAAAAAAGACAGCACTAAAATGTAGAATATTCTAGAGTACAGAATGCATATTAACTGAAAAATGAAGCCCTCAATTAAATTTCTTTCTTCCTTGATGGAACATGTTGTTAATTGACCTTAAAGAAGTTTATGTAAAACATAGGAAAAATAAAGTAACTGGTGCAATTATAAAGTAGAGGCATTTAACCCTGGCCTCACACTAGAATCAGGAGGGCAATTTCTTCATACAGTTTCTATGTCAAGGGCTTACCCCAGATCAATTAGATCAGTATCTCTGAAGGTAAAACAGGGACATCCATATTTTTTAAACATCCATAGATAATTTAATATGATGCCAAGGTTGATGGCAGGTGCTTTAAACTCTTCTCAAAATGCCAACACAAAAGTTCAGAAATTGAGCATTGCACCTGGAAGCAGCACAAGGCTGTTAACTTGAATATTACTAAACAACTCTGACAGGTGAAACAGTATCCTAATTAATTGGTCTTCCTAAGTCCATTATGATCCTTCACCTGGCAGTAGTTCTCAAAAACAGGCTTGAAAATGCTGAATTTCACTTAGAATAAAATAGTTACTAGTTGCTGGCCAAGCAAACTTACACCTTGACTTATATTGTGATGTAAAATTGATTTGATATCACTGGGATGCAGATCTCCTGATGAGAGCTGACAAAGACCAGCTGAGTCTTCAGTTAAATGATGTGTGAGAACTCCTAGGAACAGACAATTGGAAACTAATGAGATGATAAAGGCTTTCAGGTATGTGAGTTGATCAGCTTCCTGCTGATACCCTCTGCAGTAGAAGAAAACTCTCCAGCTCAAAACCCTTTTTTACAGTTTAGGAGTAACCATGATTAGTCCAGGCCTGAGGTAATATTCTATTAAGTGTTGTCCTTGTTCACTTTGAAGATAAAGTCAGCAAGAAATGTTAAACCACTAAGTATGGCTTGTATTATTACCTATGAACATACATATTAATACAAATAATATTTGTATAATCATGTTACTACAGTGGCACTGAGATGGCTGGTGACAGAATTTAAGAAGGCAATATTGGGAGTTGCAAAAATAGCTCATCAATAGAGTACTTGCTTAGATTAACATTTGTGAGGTCTTACATTTATTTTGTAACATTGAAATCAAAAGACCAGACATGCATGAAATTCTTGCATTTGGTCAATGGAAGCAGGAGAACAAGTTCAAAATCATCTTTGTTTAAATAGTGGATTTGAGGCCAGCCTGGGACAAAGGAGTCTTTGCAGCAAAAGACTAAAAACAATAACAAAAAAAGAATTAGATCCCAGATTCAGACTAATTAGCAAGGAAACATTTCTTTTTTTTTTGCCTCTTAAATCTGCTGACTTTGATTAAAACATTTACCCATAATAATCACCAAACTTGCTGTTGAGTAACATTTACCCAGCGCACAGTGGTTATGATGAGGAAAATTATAGATCAGGGTATATTTGTAGTCAGAGAAAAAATTACATAAATACCTCTATAAAACGGTTAGTTGAACTTTGAGTTTTCAAATTCAGAGATTTTAAAATCCTCATGCTAAAGAAATATTTCCTGGGGATGGGAAAATTGGAAAAGTATGGAAGAGGGGTGGTGCTAATATGATCAAAACATTACCAATTTATTGTGAAACAAGATTTAAACTAGTCTAGAAAAGTAGTCTCTAAACTGGCCATAAATGCTCCACAGTACAGGATTTTCATAATTAAATATGTGTAGAAAATGTGACAAACTACCTCTTTATAAGAGGACATCATTACATAGGTCAAGAGTTAAAGGCCATTGATGAGCCAGATGTATGCTTACTTATTCTAATATCTCCAAATAGTTGTAAAACTAGAATCAATTATTCAATATAATACATAATACATCTTGAGGAAAGCTGAAACTGATGAATTTTTATAATTAACTACCAACAGAAAGTTGATCAACTAAATGAAACAAAAATCTAGATGGCTAAAAATGTTGAGCAATTATTTATGCATCTTTTAGCCACTTAAAATTTTTCTGTTAAGAATTCCTTGTTTAACTCTGAACCCCATTTTTTATTAGATTTTCTACAAAACATCAGCAGCACTGCTATACATAAATGATAAGAGTAGAAAAAGAAATCAGGAAAATATCATCCTTTAAAATAGCTGCAAATAACATCAACTATCATGGATTAAGTCTAAACAAAGAAGTGAAAGACCTATATGACAAGAACTGTAAGTCATTGAAGAAAGAAATTGAAAAAGATATATATCAAAAAATGAAAAGATCTCCCATGTTCTTGCACAAGTGGGACCAACATAACAAAAAATGGCAATGTTACCAAAAGCAATCTTTGAATTCAGTGTGCAATCTTTATCAAAATCCCAATACAATTCTTCACAGACCTTGTATAAACAATACTCAACCTCATATAGAAAAAACAAAAAGCTCAAGATTGCCAAAAAATCTTGCTCAATAATAGAATTTTGAGAAACTGTTTTAATTATACTAGTTC
>PVIH01016283.1:0-46186 GCA_004025045.1 Sigmodon hispidus | reverse complement strand
CATTTAACACTTTAATCTTTCCAATTTGGCAGTTCTGTAATTTATGAACTCTAATGAGTGTTTCAATAATTTATATGTAGAAAAATACAAATGAAATACTTAGTGTCATCACATAAAATATTTGTTTAGTTTTCATTGAACCAACATTTGTTACAACACCATTTGTCTAGAAAGAGTACATTACTCTCTTTTTCACACTGTAAATCATTTAAAAATTTAGCAGTAATGAAAAATAGATATTATTGTTTCTGTTATTAAATCAGAAGTCATATGAAAAATGATAAACTCTAATTTACTACACAATTTTGTATGAGCCAGTTCAAACAGCATCTGAAGGTGGTCATATTATTTCCCAACTTTGTGTAATAGTTAAATTACTAGAGAAAGGAGTGACATGAGTTTCAGAAAGTTATATATCTTGTCTTATGAGTAATACATTAATTTTAGAATCTATCACTTGATCTATTCTCTAGATCTGTGTCATTGTATAACAGTTTCTTGTTTATTTATTTCCTTTTGTATGTATGTCTTATTTTCCTTTATTTTATTTTCTATATTCATAAGTGAATACATCTTTTTAATGATATGACTCATGTACAATTGGGTTAATAATATGAAATGTTTTCTGACAATAGGTAGATTAGTCAAATCTCCAGTAACATACAACTATTCCCAGTGATTTTTGTGGACATTATGCTTGCTTGGAAGAACACTACTGAAAATGGTGCAGAAAATATCTGTGAAGGATGTCAGGAACATTGATGCCAAAAGTATTAGTCAAACCAATTTTAGACTGTAGAAATGCACTTCTGAGTTACTTATAAGCAGAAGTGCCACTGGGCAAGCTGTTCCCTCCAAACTGATACAGAGACAATTCTCGTCTTACAGAACAGGAAAGCATACCTGGGAATGTGTCAAGGTGGGGATCTGTATAATTGCTGTAAGGTACTACTGAGAAAGTGTCACAGAAGCTTCTGTTATGGTGTTTACCTGCTCACAATGTTAATTTCTACATGATGTATGCTCCCCAAAACAATTTTAATAACTTGTTCATTAGGCCTTACTAAATTTTGGCACATGTTAAGACACTTGGAGAAGACGCTTGGCTTGAAAATAAGTAGGGAAACCATCTATGGTTTATGCACAAAGATTTTCAAGCTCTCAAATAATTTTCTTTTAATTTCTGTAGATTTTATTTTTCCACACAAGATATGTTGTGTCCAAGCAAATGTATTCACAAAATAAAAAAGTACTGGACTCATTATAGTATAAAAGGCAAGTGTTCCTTGTAGGAAACAGCAGGTATCATTACCTTGATCTAGAGGCATGAACTCTTGGCCAGCATAGATCTGGCATTCACCTATAATCCAGAAAGCTAGAATTAGGGATGTAGTTACAGGAAGCTTAAAATAGGGTGCAAGTATGCAGAAGGCCCTTCTTTCTGTTCTCTCTTGTACTTTTAGAAGGAAGCATTAACCCTGTGAGCTTCAATCATGTGGACTAGTCATGCTTCTCAGAAATTATACAATTGTATCAGTGAGTTTCTTCTCTGAGCTCTCTAAATAAATAAAATTCTTGTAATCATTTGCCAGTGAGTTGCATTAATAGATCCTATTATTATTATTATTATTATTATTATTATTATTGCTAAACATCTAAGGAATCCACAGTAGTGAAAATCAACTCTACTTCTTAATTATGGAAATAAATCCTTTCAAGTCACAGGTAATTTTTTTTAAACTCCAGTGGCAAATGATTTGAACTTTAATTGGACTACAGTTTTATTTATGAGAAATGATTAGAACAATATTATAATAATTTTTAATGTTTGGGGTTGATTAAAAACAAGAGTAACTAACTTTACTGCCTATAAATATTTGAATTACTGAATCATACCTTCCAAAGTAAAACACACTTCTCATGCAAATAATGCAAAATATTTTCTATGGAAAACTTGTAATCTCCATGAATGATGTAAAATAATTTACAGATTACTTTTCAAAATAATTTTTACACTTATTTTATATATTAGAAAGACAAGTTATTCAAAATAATCTAGATGCCCCTCAACTGAAGAATGGATTAACAAACTGTGGTACATCTATACAATGGTGTACTAATCAGCAGTAAGAAACAATGATATCCTAAAATTTGCAGACAAATGGATGGATTTGGAGAATATCCTCCTGAGTGAGGTGTCACAAACCCAGAAAGATAAACAGGGGATGTATTCACTCATTAGTGGACTTTAAATACAAAGCAAAGCATGTCCAAGCTGCAAAACACAACCACTGTACAGCTTGGGATCTGAAGCACCTTGAACAACACCTTGGAGCCCAATACCTGCAGAGGAACACCTAATCCAGTCTTGATGTTGGGGTGAGGAAACTGGATCTGCCTGGAGAGGATGCTGAACTAAACCACCTTGGGACCTCGGGTCCTCCTGCCCTTGCTGGGCAGTTGGGGAGAAGAGAGAGTAACTGGGAGGAGTGGGAGGGGAAAGGGAGTTTAAACAAGGGAATACATGGATAAAAAATGAGACATTCATAAGAAAAATTATTTGCTTAAAATTATTAAAAATGGAACCATTACAATTGGTACAATTAGTTTTAATATCAATCTATTCTAATGACATAATACGTTAACTTTCCAGTATCTCTAAGATGGGTGGTTGATTGCTACTCCAGCCTTATGAGTCTTGCTTCCTATTCTAGAAGAGGTACCTGTTTTCTCTACTTTCAGATCCTTTTGGTTTTAAAATTTAATTATTACAAACTTCTGCCTTTTTCTGAAGCATACCTAAGTATGGCTCATTTGTTTTAGAGATTTGGAAAAAAAATTCTTATGCCTGATCAAAACTTATTAAGAAAAAAATAAGCAAGCTGGACTTAATCAGAGCTGCATATTTTTGTTCACTTATATAGAATATGAAAGAGACGCAGCCTTGAGGGGAGAAAAAGAAGAAAGAGACAGCTACTACAGTAAATACACGCATACATGAAAGTGTCATTGAACAAAATTTTTCAATGAAAAAGTCTTTATGGAAATGATTAAATAATACAGTAATATTAGAAAATAATATGCAACTATAAATGTAAGTATTGAGTATGATTAAGGAGATAAGTAAGATATAATAACTTGTTATAGTCTCTGTATGTGGTGTTTACAGAACTGTAAAGATATTCTAAATACCATTTACAAAATGCAGACACTTTTTCAATAAAGATGCAGTTGTTTTAAAGTTGAAAAAAACAAAAAAAGAAAGACTAGTTAGGACAGTGTTACATGAAATTTTGTAGCCAAATAAATAACCTGCAAGGAAAACACTAATCCAAAGCAGTACTTCAAATTGATTAATATTTTGGTAAATATCAATGGATTCACTGAAGCTAGAGTTTCAAGCAAGTGTAAGCTGATGGGTGCTTCTAATTGAATTCCAGTACTCAGAATAAATAACATATTGTTTTAATAGCTAAAGTCACTGTTAGAATTTCTGGTACTTCCAGAATCCACATACTTGCTGTAACCAGGAAAAATACAGAGTTACTACAGTTGACCTGTATGTAAATAGAAAATTTAAAGTATCTATTCAGATTAAGAAAAGCCAACTTAGAGATTTAAATCTATGTCTTTGCTAAATGTTCAACATAAAGCTTCTAGGAAATTTAAATATGAAAGATGCTAACACTAAAGAGTTCCTGGTAACACAGTTTGATACTCAAGTCATTTATACCTAATAGAAAAACAGTCTTCAAAGGCCCAGGTATCCACAGAATATGGCATTTAACTGTTTAATTAAAAAGCTTTTAAGTATAGACAGACATGCTAACTCTTGGCAGCATCCTGAATCTCTTCTAAAAAGATCAATGAGCACAGAAGAACCTTCTCCCAGAACTTGCTCCTGAGTGTCAACACCGGCCACTGTATGAAAGCTCCCTTTTGTCTGGAGTGCTGTCAAGGCCTTCTTCAGATGATGTACAACAGGACTGAAAAATATATTGCCTCACTCTTGGCAGCACAAGGTAGTCTGGTCTTCTCCATGAATTCCTGTCTCAAAACTATCAATTTTTTTGAGGCTTAGCAGCTAAAGATGGATGTTATTGCCATAAAACCTTTGCCGTCAGTGACCATGGATGTCACTGACTGTCCAGGAAGTCAGCAGATAAATCTCTGTCACTTTTAATTACTAACTTAGGTGTAATTTATCTTTCTCAGATACTTATTTGTTCCCATTTGACAAGTAGGCATTTTTCAGCTGCCTTCTCAGATCTCTATATAAACATCACAGTTGTCAGTCTCTCAGTTAATACTAAGTCTAGACACTGTTCACACAATTCTCCTTGATGCCAGACTAAAAGGAGATAAACTCACTTCACAATGACTGCTCTCATCCTTCTGGTCATAAAATTCAAGATGTGATTCTTTGTGCTAAAACCAGGTCCTGGGAAACTGTTTATACCATTTAACCTAAAGCTATAGCTTTTGCTGTTACACACCAAAATGTGAAATTATTCCATGTGTTTTACAGATATTTTTATATTTCTTCACAAGCCCAACCTTCTTGCCAGGTGACAGGGAAACAGCAGATGTGATGGGTCCAATACTCATAGAACATTCCATCACTCAATCTGGTGTACTACTTCTCCAAGCTTCTAGAACTTCACTGCTGGTACCACTTCTGTAGATTCAAGCACACACCCAAACAGCAGTTGAAACTCATTTTTCCAAAATATTCCAATAAAGGACATCTCTGCTCTTATGTCTCTTTTTATTCATCCTTGCTTCTGTAAAATAATGGCACTTTTTTATTCCATTGTTTTTCTGGTAGTTATCACTTATTCCATGGCTAGTCCTGTTCATAGGGCCAATGTTAGTAATCTATTTTTTTTCTCCTAGTAGCCTGCCTTCTCATTCCCAACAACGAAGAGATCCATGCAGTTTCCAGGATGATAGCAATCTGAATGTCTCTTCTCTTGTACCTCCCACTACTATGCCAAATACTGCCCTATTTTGTCCCAAATGTGCAGGAAACAGTGTGTATAATGGAGAATCTTGAATCATTATTCTGCATCACTCACTATCAATAACTTACCTTTTATAAAATGAAAATGTGAGGATGTTAGGTCTTTGACCCACCTCCTGGAGTTCTGGTTAATAAGCAATAAGCTGGCCTGCATGGCACCCTGATGCCAGTTTCTCCCTCTTCCCTTTTATCCCCTGTCAGAAGCTGTGAGCAACCTTGACCTTGCCCCATGTCTCTTCCTCCATCTGCCCTCTGTTTCTCTTTTTTCTCTCTCTCCTATTCCCCTCCCCATCTTGATAACAAAGCCTCCTTATATGAGCACAGGCTGTGTGTGGGGTCCCACACACCTCACACTGAGCACCCCCTGCATGACACACATGTCTGAATGGGGCTAGGGCCTCATCTTCCAGCTACAATCCTGATGAAAATCATGACACCCATCTTATTTTCTTTCACTGAAAATCTAATCTAGTTTTAGTTTATAAAAGCATTTTATACAAAGCATCTGACCCTTTAGTTCCTGTACTTAATAAGTAATATTACATTTTAATATGTGCCCTATTTTGAACATGTTTTCTTATTCTGCTATAGTGTTAAGATTAAAAGTTATTTATTTATGTAATCACTGTTCTGTATAAAATTTTTATACTTTCATAACAATATAAACTTTATAAATTAGTATGTCTAAATTGCTAGACATAGAAGTCAATATAATATATTCTAGTATATCCTGCAAATATATTTTTAGCATTTGATAACTGTTTACTTTATACTTTATAATGAATTCTTCAATTCCTGGGTAAAATACAAGCGCAATTAATATGTGACCATTTTTCTTAACTTTAATACTCTTTGCACAATCTATCAGGTTTTATTTTCTATCTAAGCACAGCATAAATAAAGTATTTGTTATTTTAGATAATTTATTGGGTAGTTAGTGATATAACATGCCTTCTTCCCATATTCACCAACTGTAATTGAATAGTTAAACTCATAGTCAAATATGTTCAATCAAATTCTTTGAAATTTAGAATGACTTATTGCCATATACAATGTGGTAATAACACATACAATGATTATGAGATACTAGAATTCAGAAATAAAATAACATCTGAAATAATACATCTTAACCACTTTTTAAGAAACTGTTATAAGAAACCAGTAACAGTGTCTAGAATACACAATGTAGTCTATTCATATTTGGTGTTATTATTAGTAGCAACCCCCAGGAAGACATATAGTATACTCATATACACACACATGCAAAAAAAGTGAAAAACTAAAATTAAATAAAGCTTTCAGAATATTCTTATCACAGTAACTTGGGAGTGTTAAAATTGTGGTGAAAAATACTCTGCCCATCACCTTGGGATATTCAACCTAAAACAGGCTGTTCTTCTTGACTGTATACATGATCACTGGACTGCATATGTGACTTCATATATGAAAAGAGCAAAGAATTATACCTTTTTTTTTTTTTGGCATGGTCAAACACTGGATAGCCAAGTGCTTGCACTCTGAGACTGAACAGCAAATGACTACAATTGTTCATTTGGTTCTGCTTCTTCTGAGTATATCTCCCCAGTTCATATTCTAAATAATTCCTATCACCCATGAAAGTCACAAATGGATTGACTGTTACATGTGGTGCCCAACATGAGGCCCAATCCCATTATGCTGAGATTAAGATTCTCATGTTCTACTTACTTAGCTAAGTGGGTGGTGGTGGGGCACAACTGTAATTTCAGCAATTAAAAGGCAGAGGCACAGGTGTTTCTGTGAATTTGAGTTCATTGTGGTCTAGAAAGTGAGTTCCAGGATAGACAGGACTGTTTCACAGAGATGCATCACATTCCTGGGGGAGCGAGTAGTAATGGAGCACAGGTAATTCATTAGCCATATGGGAATACATAGTTAGTAGAAATGATTTCACTTAAGATGCAAGATCTACTTAGTATTATTATGAGGTTTAGACCAAACAGCTTGGGATTGATACAAGCCTAAGTGTGTTTATTTGGGATCAAGCAGCTGGGGGCCACAGAAAAAAATTCAGTGGCAAGAAATTATTATCCTATAGCTATGTTTAGGTAAGCATTGCCTCCCTCAATGCAGATTGAACAAAAGCAAATTTTTTTTATGATTGAAAAAGAAGATAATACAGAAGATTCTAGGCCACACTTTATTTTTGGTCAAGTTATTTATTATAAATAGTTTATAACTCATCTCAACTTTCTAAAGTTTGGTGTGCATAGACTTAAGTTGAAGGAAAATATCCTGTCTGTGTTTTACTGAAAATATGTGACAGAAGTTGACCTTGAATTCAATAACATTGAAGGTTGTTTCTTTGAAAACTTTAAGAAGAGTCCCTCCAAAACGAGTTTGCCAGTTTACCTCTTAATATATCATATATGTAATACAAAAGAAATTGAAAAATGTAGCAAAATATTATAGACATTTTTCCAAGTTCAATATATGATACTTTAATAACTTTACATAAATTTTCTCTTCCTCAGTAATTTTTAGACCATCATTTTATTATTTAATCAAAAAAATAAAAAATGGAGCATGAATTATTATAAATGTGTTTTTATTGATAATTTTAAAACCAAAGATGTATATTTTCTTCTATATTAGTAATAGTTAAAATTTATATATAAATTTGGTTGTAAAAGTCATTGTTTAGTTTTTAACAATTATAATATAATTTTAAACCAAATTTATTATGTCAAAATAGACAGGTAAATATTACAATATGAAGGTTTATTTTTGAGCTGTAATCTCATGACCATGGCCCCTGTGCTGAATAGGATTTTCTGTAAGTCTGGCACTTTCTCTGCCCTGAAGAAATAATTTTGATTTTGAGCAGAGATATATTTTTCCATCTTAATTGGTTATTTACTCAAAAATATTGCTTCGGTGTTATTGGATAATGTTTAAATCAAGCAAAATCCAAAGTGTTGTAACATTTTTCTTCCTGAAGTTTAAGCCTCCAGTTCTAATATACTCATATGAGATTTTCATTGTTTACATATTTGTGGTAAATATCTCATTTTATGTATATTCACATTGACTCACATGGATGTATATATACAGAGTCAAATAATTGACATACATGAGCACGTTATACATTGAAATATCTTCTTTCTGACAACTATGAATAGTTTTTCTTCAGTAGGAACATAATCAATACAGAAATTTCATCTTAGAAGTTTTCAGATTCTTTCAGATTCTTTTTTTTTTTTTTTTAACTTTTGTTTATTTGCCTTGAACTGGGAACTGGAACTACAGACAGTTGTAAGCTGCCATGTGGGGCGTGGGACTTGAACCTCTGTCCTCTGGAAGAACAGTCAGTGCTCCTAACCACTGAGCCATCTCTCTAGTCCCAGATTTTTTTTTCACATTCTAAAGATAACTTTGAGTCTGTGCACTGGTAGCAAACAGCACAGTTGCTTCACAGTTCTATACTTCCTCATGGATTCTCTATAACATTTTGAATCTATCTTATAATTAAAATGAACAAAACTATTCTAAAGGCATGCTGTACTTGTTTTCCTGGGCTGAATATATTATGAGTTCTGTAATAATAGAGGGGTAGGATCAGACTGTGTTTTTATGTATAGGCTGGCATCTCCAAACCCATTCCCTTCAGAGGAACACCTAACTAATTCCTGATTAGGAAGATGAAATCAAATTTAACTGGAGTGGATGCTGAGCTGACCCACTTTGGGACTTGCACTGTTGAAAGAGGTGGATGGAGAAAGGGGTGGCTGAAGATTGACTTGGAGGGATTGGAAGGATGGAAGCAGGGAGCAAGGGGATACATGGATAAAAAGAAATTATTTTATAAATAAAACACCCCCAAAAAAGTATATCTATTTTAAAAGAAGGAATACCCCTAATTTTAGAACATTTTATAAAAGAAAATGTATTTTGCAGTTAAAAAAAACAATCCTAGGTGTGCTCAACATCTTTAGCTATCAGAGAAATGCAAATCAAAACAAATTTGAGATACCACCTGACACCTTTCAGATTGGGTAAGATAACAGACACAGATGACAGCCTATGCTAGAGAGGTTGCAGAGCAAGGGGAACACTCCTCCATCATTGGAGAGAGTGTAAGTTTGTTCAGCCACTCTGGAATGAAGTATGGCAGTTTCTCAGAAAACTGGGAATCAATCTTTCCTAGGATCCAGCAATACCACTTCTGGGTGTATACCCTAACAACCCACAGTTGCACTCCAAATGCATTAGCTCAACTATGTTCATAGCAGCATTATTCGTAATAGCAAGAACATGGAAACAAACTAAATGCCCATCAAATGAAGAATGGATTAACCAACTGTGGTACATCTAAACAGTGAAGTACTACTCAGCAGTAAGAAAAAATGATATCCTAAAATTTGCAGGCAAATGGATGGATTTGGAGAATATCCTCCTGAGCAAGGTATTTCAAACCCGGAAAGATAAGCATGGGATGTACTCACTCATTAGTGGACTTTAAACAAAAAAGCAAAAAATAAAAAATAAAATAAAATAAAAGCAAAGCATGTCCAAGCTGCAAACCACAACCACTGAATGGCTTGGGATCTGAAACACCTGAGACTGACACCTTGGATCCCACTCCCTCTAGAGGAACACCTGACTCAGTCTTGATATTGTGTGGAGGAAAATGGATCTTCCAGGAGTAGAGGCAGAACTGAGCAATATTGGGGTCTTGTGATCTTCTGCCCATGCTGGGAAGAGATGGAGAGATTTGGAGAAGAGAGTGACCTGGGTGGGGGGGTGGCAGGGGGAAGGGACCTTGAGTAAGGATATACACAAATAGGAAAATGTGACTTTATTTCTCTGTTCTGTATATTTTGTGACTTGATTATTATGTGGTAAGCAGACTTTTTTGGGGGTCATATATATTTGGTGTTCTGTAAGCTTCTTGTATCTTTATAGGCATTCCCTACTTTAAGTTAGGAAAGTTTTCTTCTATGATTTTATTGAATACATTTTCTGTGACTTTAAGCGGGTATTCTTCTGATTCTTCTATTCCTATTATTCTCATGTTAGGCCTGTTCATGATTTTGCAGATTTCCTGAACATTTTGTGTTATGGCTTTTTTGGTTTTAGTATTTTCTTTGACTGGTGTTTCTATTTCTGCTACTGGTTCTTACACTCCAGAGATTGTCTCTTCCATCTCTTGGATTCTATTGACAATGATTTCATCTCTAGGTCCAGCTCTTTTCTTCAGATTTTCTATTTCCATCTTTTCCTCATTTTGTGCCTTTTTTATTCTATTTCAGTTTTTATTTCCTGGAATGTTTCTTTCATTTTTTGGTTTACCTTTTCTTGTTTTTTTGTTTTGTTTTGTTTTTCTTTTGTTCTTTTTTGTTTTGTTTTGTTTTTAAGAATTTGTTCATCTTTTCTAATTTTTTTTTTTTGTATTTTCTTCTAGTTCTTTAAGGGAATTTTTTATATCTTCTTTGAAGGCTTCAATAATCTTCATAAAGGTATTTTTGCTGTTGTTTCCTTCTGTTTCCTCTTCATTGCTCTGTTCTGGTCTTGTAGTTGTAGAGACACCAGTTTCTTCTGGTGTTGCCTTGTTGTTCTTTGTATTAGTATATGTATTTTTGCACTGGTGTCTGTCTGTGGCTTCTGTAGTTCACGATTAGGTAGCTCTTAGTCAGTTTTGGCAAGAGGGCTTTTGTGTCTCCTGTCTCCTCTGAGCAAGAAATGTGCTGGATTTCTGATTCTGCTCTGGAGGGATATGAATTTCAAATCCTTAGTCCTTCTCCGATGATGCAGTTTGCCCTGGATGCAAGACTTGGCCATGCAAGGTCTCCTCATTATGTGTGGCTTGAGGAGCCCCACACAGCCAAACCCTAGTCATATCTGCTAGGGAGAGTCTGAGATTAGACTCTGGGAATTGACCCTTGTCCCAGTGAGGGACTCTCCGGACGGGTGGTCTAGGTGTAAAAATCTGCTCACCTCAATGCCTCAGTCTTCTGATGATGCAATTTGCCCTGGAGGCATGGCCTGACTGTGCAAAGCCCCCTCTTTTAGGTGTTGCTGGAGGAGCCTCTCACAGCTAAACCCTAGCTCCTGTCTGCTTGAGTGTCTAAGATCAGACTCTAGGGATTGACCCCAGTCCCAAAGAGTGACTTTCTAGATGGGTGATCCAGGTGCAGTAATCTGCCAAAATATGTCTTTCAAAGTACAAATTTTACTATTTTTTGAGTACTGGGAATAAAGCTAGTTATAGAGTTTTAATGACATTGTAAAAAGTACTATTGATATAAAAATAGGAATATTTGTTAAATAAATTTTTAAAAAAGGTTTTTAATTGCACACTGATTGACACCAATTCTTTCTTTGATCTTTAATTTTCAACTTCATGCAAAATATCGACAGAAATTTATTACCCTATAAAAACCTTCTAATTGATTGTTTGATAAGGGACAGGTTTTTATATCTCTAATCAACATAAAATTCTGTGATAGTGACCTTGATTACTTTATCTGACACATTTTTGCTATTTCTTTTGAACTGGAAAATTAACCAAAGTAGAATCTTGGTGCCAAACAGATGCTACATTTGGCTCAAATTGTCTAGGGTAAATTATAAAATAATAATTAATGTCTTAGAGTCAATGCCCAGAAAATATGTAAGCATATCCATTACCTCTGTATATAAACAGAATCAATTTTCATTAAATATGTTAATTTCATCCAGGTTCATTTTCAAAGCTTTTCCAATGCCTGACTGGGCATTTTGCCTTATTTTTTTAATCAAAAAAAAAAAACAATTTTTATTACTTGTTTTCATTATATTCAATATGACCAGGCCTAATTGTGTTGAGAACAGGTGCATTTGTGTTGCTAAAGAAACAAAAATAATAGTCTGAGTATGAACTGTGTGTGTGCCAGGTGGTACAATTATTTCATAAGGACACACAGTGGGAAGAATTTTGCTAACAGCTCTATTAATATAATTATAGGCCAAATGGAGAATAAAAATGGATCAGGGGAATTATAGATCATAATTTCTTGTGGCATGTTCCAGCTGAATCAATAAATGAGACTAATTATATTCAAAACTTTTCACATCTTTTTTTATTTAGTAATTTTTATTTAAAAATCTGCCACTGTTCTGTCTCCCTTCCCTCCTCCCAGTCCCTCCAAGTCTCTCCCAGTCCTCCCTCAGCCTCTTCTGACACCATGCATCCATCCATTACCCGAGGAGGAGATGGAGTCCCAATGTGGGTTAATTAAGGGTAGCATAGTCAGTTAAAGTATGTCCAAGTCCCTCATCCCAGTATTAAGGCTGAGTTAGGAGTTCTTATGCAGGGAATGGGCTCCAAGATGTCAGTTCGTGCAACAGGAATATACTCTGATCCTACTTCGAGGGGCTCCACAAATTGACTACACTATTTGACTATCATCTACCTTTGGACAGTTTAGTTCCTTTCCAGGAAGTTTTCTTAGTGATTGTTACTGAATCAGTGAGCTCCCAATACCTTATGTCAGATCTCTCTGTGGGTATCCCCTTGATCCTGACTCCTTTGTTCATATTCTCTCTCTCTCTCTCTCTCTCTCTCTCTCTCTCTCTCTCCAGCTGGACCAGGCACACCTGACCTGGTGCTTAGGTACAGATCTCTGCTTCTGCTTCTGCCTCTATCCATTGCTGGTTGTGGGTTATTGGAGCTCTACTTAGTATCAGGTTTCTTTCTAACACTACAATGACTCTCTTTATCAAGATATTCATTTCTTCTTTTTCTCTCTGTATTGCTTCTTTCACTCAACACTCTCCTCTCATGATTTGTTCCTACCTTCTCTTGCTCAGTTCCCATTATGATGCCAATTCACTCAGGAGATTTTCCCTATTTCCCTTTTCCAGAGAGATCCCTGGATGTCTCTCTTAAATTCCTTCTATTACCAAGCTGTTCAGGGGTTGTAGTTTGCAGCCTGAATATACTTTGCTTTTTGTCTAAAATACAATTATGAGTGACTATATACCATATCCATCTTCCTGGTTCTGTGTTACCTAACACAGTATGATACTCTGCAAATGCATCCATTTGTCTGAAAACTTTAGGAAGTCATTTTTCTTTTTTAATTCTGAATAGTAGTCCATTGTGTAGATATACCACAATTTGTTAAACCAATCTTCAGTTGAGGGGCATTTAGATTGTTTCCAGGTGCTGTGTATTATGAATAATGTGCTATAAACATAGTTGAGCTGAAACCCATAGTGTAAGAATTTGTGTACTCTGGGTATACGCATAATAATATTTTGTTAAAAAATATATGAAATCACAAATTATGTCAAATTCATTTCTGCAAACACAATACTATTTTGTAGTATAATATATTTTATTTAAAAATTTAATGCTGGATTCTTAAATTCATATCATTTATATATTCTATACAATTTGTTAAAACTTATATTTTTTAAAAAAATCATGACAGAAACTTTACCAAGCAGGTAACTGACTAAAATTTGTGAGCTAATTTATTAAATGTTGCAATTTTTAATTATAGTAGCAGTCTACCATACTTATTACAAAGACCATAGGCATGCTAAAGAATTGATATTTAATATGAGTGGCTGGGAAAAGCAGGAGGGGGAAGGGAGTTTCAACAAGGGGACACATGGCTAAAAAAATATGACTTTATTCATAATAAAAAAGGAAAAAAGTCTTGAAATACTTAAAAGAAGAAAAATAAAAAAATCATTGATTACCCAAACAAATTATATTCTATATTAAATACTTACTGTAAATCATTAGCAATAAATTTCAAAATATTTCTCTATTTCTCTAAACTTTAAATTCTCAGCTTTACATTTTGAGGATGAGAGTACAATAGCATTGATTAATCTTTCATATTGTTAAACATCACATATTAATTAGGAGAAAAATTATCTGAATATTTGCAAACATTTTTAAATGATATTTTCAATCTTTTACATGTCTTACTAGGTTTGAATTATTTTTTACTGTGATGGCTCCTTATTAAAATATGTATCTTAAACTATAAAAAGTCACCACTTAGAACAATAATAAACTATATTTAAATGTTAGTTATAAATAATTGAAAAATACAGAGATATTCAAATATAAGGAGACAGTATATTTTAAATGTCTCTCTAGTCATTAGTTTCAGTGTTGTCTTATTCATACAAATGTTATATCCTGCCACTAAAATGCTTGATCCATCTATACGCATTTTATGTTACAGAATTTTTTGGTATTTCAAAATTGACATGAACAATATTTGACTGATATAATATGATTTCTTAAAGTATGATGTATGTCCATTTTTACAGATACACATAAGTCTATAGAATAAATTTAAATAACTGTGTAATACTGCTTGGCTTACTTACCTTTGTTTTTACTTAATTTTCTAGCCAAAAATAAATACATTCAGACTTATTCAATTTTATATGTTATATTTAACTTCTCTAAAACCTCAGTTTCTAATTATAAACACTGGTATTTGTTTAATTTTAATGATAGTATTTATTTAAATATGTTTGTATAAACATATTTGAGTATAAGAACATAATCTAAAGAGGGACTGGGTTTTTTTCCCTTAAAACTGTCCAACTTGTCCTTTGAAAAAAGTCTCTCTCTCTTTTCCTCACTCTCTGTTTCTTTCTCTTTCTCTCATTGTCTCTTTCTCTCTGAAAATAAGACCTGTATTTTCTAGTCTAGTTTGGAAACGAGCCACTCCAGCATTTTTCCTATCTACATGATCACTTGGTGCTGGGGATTAGGTTTTTGCTGTGATGTCTCACTTTTATTATCAGTGTTGAACTCTGAATTCTTAATCTTTTGATGACAAATCAATTTTTGTTCTTGGATAAGTTGCCACCTTACCTTCATATTTTATATTTAATAAATTTTGAAAACTTATTTTTTACAACCCATTTGCCACATATTTTTGATAAATAAAGGTCATAGTAGTATTCATTTTTAATGCGATAGTCTTTATTTAAAATATTGTTTACAGAGAATGGTATCACATTAATTCAAACCTAGAAAAATAAGTTAAATGATTAATGTAATCAGCCTTTTTTTCCTCCTTATCAGTTCTTGAGTAACTACTCTGTGGCTTAATACTATTTAAACATGTTCTAACATTATCTCATTATCTATCTATCTGCTGATCAATCGATCTATCATCTCTCTGTCTGTCCATCTATCTGTCTTCTATCAGTCTTCTCTCAATGGTATGGTTATGATAAAATCATATTTTTTATTGGGTTATACTTAATTAGTGTAATAATCTCTTTAAAAAACTTATTTTAATTATGGGTGAGGGCTGGGTTATATGCACATTTACTTCAAGTATCTACAGAGGTCAGAGGTGCTGGGTCTCTTGAAACTGGGTTTATAGGTGGTTGTGAACCACCAAACATGATTTCTAAAAACTGAGCTCATATCCTGTACAAGTGTAGTTTCACTCTTAACCACTGAGCTGTCTCTTCAGTACATAATAAATTATATTTTTATTATGAATAAAGTCATACTTTTTATCCATGTATCCTCTTGTTCAAAGTCCCTTCCCCCTCCCAACCCTCCCAGTCACTCTCTCTTCTGTCCATCTCTTTATGGACAAAATCAGGTGGTCCCAATGTCCCAAGGTGGCTTAGTTCAGCATCCACTCCAGGCAGATCTGCTTTCCTTACCTCAACATCAAGACTGGGTCAGGTGTTCCTCTGGAGGGAATGGGCTCCAAGGTGACATCCAAGGTGTTTCAGATCCCAAGCTGTTCAATATTTGTGGTTCGCAGCTTAGACATGCTTTGCTTTTTGCTTTTTTGTTTAGAGTCCACTAATGAGTGAGTACATCCTCTGCTTATCTTTCTGGGTTTGTGATGCCTCACTCAGGAGAATATTCTCCATATCCACCCATTTGCTTGCAAATTTTAGGATATCATTTTTTTTTCTTACTGCTGGGTAGTAGTCCATTGTGTAGATGTACCACAGTTTCTTAATGCATTCTTCAGTTGATGGGCATCTAGTTTGTTTCCATGTTCTAGCTATTACGAGTAATGCCACTATGAACATAGATGAGCTAATGCCTTTGCAGTACGGATGAGCATATTTAGGGTATATGCCCAGTAGTAAGTATTGTTGGATCCTTGGGGAGATTGATTCATTCTTTAAATAAGTAAAGTTACTGGAAATCATATAAATATAAATATAAATATATATTTAAGATAGGCAGAAGTACAGTGACTAGCTTCTCTTGAACGACAACAAATATCAAAAGACTTTCTGATAAACTTATGAAAATTATTCACAGTCACGAAAGTTATTAATTTATTATGGTGCTTTTTAACTTGAAAATGGATATTTTGGTAAAGAACACTTAATCCAAAAGACCAACATATAGTGTTTGGAGGTAGTAAGGGTACTTTTTTCATTTGACATCTATAGTGAAGATCACCAGAAAATGTTGACTTAAAATTATTGATTTTATTAAATTTTATTCTTCAGAACAATTTGTTCTAACACAGAAGTGGTATTACATTGTATAATTAAGGAATAGCATGTGACAATAGTCCTGTTCAAGGTCAGATATTCTTGTTGTTTTATTTTAGAGCCTTGCTAGTTCCTCTTGTGGGGGAGAGTAAAATGGCACTGAGGGAATGACATGCTCACCAGGACAAGTTAAAACATTCAAGTCCAGTTTTCCTCGGTAACGAGTAAGACTTAAATACCCTTTTTCACAGACCATCCTCCCAGCCATAGGAAAGGGCTTTAATTTGCTAGTATCTGCTGCTGTGGTATGGTTATAATCTTTTGCTGGTCTAAGCCTCCTTGTAACAGGACTCTTTCCTAGATATCCAGGCCCCATGCAGACCCCAGGTTGGCTTTTAAGGAAGCCCTAGAAGCACATTTCTTAAGGCAGCAGTTATCACTAGTTTGAACAAGTTGAGGTTTATACATTCCATAAATTCAATTAATATTTTAAACAATAAAATATTTTTATAACTTTTACTAAATTTTAACCAGTCATGTATAAATTGAAAATGACAGTTCTTCTATCATCTGTGAATAATGATACTTTGGGTTCTCTCTTTCCAACTTATATCTCCCTTGCTATTTCTTGCTTTTATTATGTTTAGTTATGTTGATTGTATCCCTGATCTTTCTAAAACTTTTATCATGAAGGGGTGTTGAATTTTGTCAAGGACTTTTGACTATCTAATGAGATGATTGTATGATTTTTCTCTTTTGGTTTGTTAATGTGGTAGATTACATTGACAAATTTTCATATGTTGAACCATTTTGCATCTCTGGGATGAAGCCCACTTGATTCTACTGGATGATATTTTTGATGAGTTCTTGAATTCTGTTTGCAAGGATTTTATTGAGTATTTTTACATCTATATTCATTATGGAGATTGGTTTGTAATTCTGTATTTTTGTTGAGTCTTTATGTGATTTGATATCAGGGTGATTGTGGCCTCATAAAATAAATTTGGCAACATTTCTTCTGTTTTTATTTTGTGGAATAATTTGAGGAGTATTGGTATTAGCTTTTCTGTTTTCTTTTTTTTATTATGAATAAAGAAGTTCACCTGTGTTCATAGATGCAGACCTATAGCCACACATTAGGTAGAGTTCAGAAAATCCTGCAGAAAAAGAAGAGAAAGGATCGTTGGAGCCAGAGGGGTCAAGAGTACCATCAGAATACTCACAGCATCAACTAAGAGCTCACAGAGACTGAACCAACTACCAGAGAACCTGCATGAGACTGACCTAAGCAGTCTGAATATATGGGACAGTTGAGTATCTTGTTCTTCTTGTGGGACTCCTGACAGAAGCAGAGGCTGTCTCTGACTCTTTCACAGACCTCTGGTACCCTACTCCTCATGCTGGGTCACCTTTCCCAGCCATAACACATGCCAAACGTGCTTAGTCTTACTGCATCTTTATATGCCATATTTTGTTGATACTTCTGGGATACCTGCGCTTTTCTAAACAGAAAGGGAAGAGGAGTGGATTGGGGGTGAGAACAGAGGGGAGATGGACAGAAAGACTGGGAAGGGAGGAGGGAAGGGATACTGCAGCCAGGATGTGAAATAAATACATTTAAAGAACAACAAAAAAAAAAAAAAAAAAAAAAAAAAAAAAAAAAAAAAAAAAAAAAAAAAAAAAAAAAAAAAAAAAAAAAAAAAAAAAAAAAAAAAAAAAAAAAAAAAAAAAAAAAAAGAAAAGAAAATGACAGTTCATGAATTAGGAAATCTCTGTGGCTTAATTGCAAAGTTTTCATTTAGATCTGTAGAATAAATGTGATAACAAAAGGCCATAAATGTTAATATACAAGTAACATAGGATTGCATGATATATCTTGCAGAGCATGAGGCAACCCAGTATAAGAAATGATGTTGCAAAATTCAGCAAGAGTTCTAGACAGGCTCTACTGACACTGTTAGGAGTCCTTTTCTTCCTCAGGTTCCCACCACCACCACATTACCTTATCCATTCCCCAGGGAGGGCACGGAATCCCAAGGTGAGTTAGTAGTCTGTAATATAAAATTGAGGTAGGTCCAAGTCCCTCCCTCCAGTATCAAGGCTGAGTAAGGTGTTATTCTGTAGGAAATGGGCTCTGAGAAGCCAGTTCACTCTTCAGAAATAAAGGCTCTACAAATAGCCCTTAGCATTGGCCTCTGTCTACATTCAGAGTGTTTAGTTACTTTCCATGAAGGTTCCTCAGCTGTCATTTCAGAGTCAATGAATTCCCCAAAAAGTTTTTAAAACAAGAACTCAAATATAAACAATAACAGATAAAAAATTGATTAATGTAAGTAATATAACTAAAAAGTATAGACTAAACATATTAATGTTAGTTTCAAAGAAAAATATAGGTAATCACTATGATATACCCATAATAATTAATATCCACAATAAAAGGGGATTCAAACATCAGGTCAGACTTGGATTGTGTGTTTTAGTAGTTGTCCAACTCAAATTTTGGGAAGGATCTTTCAATTTATTAATTATGTTGTCTCGCTTTTAAAATGAAGCTCAGGAAATCTGGCTTTTTCAGCTACCTTGATTCTGAGTTGAAAAGTGCATGACAGTCACCTTATTAATTACTAAGGATCCAACAAATTTATCACACTTCAAGGAGATCAGTTTAGTAACAGAGTTGTAATCTTAATATCAAATAATTTAAATTGTAAATAATAATTATACTTCAGCTCAGTATAGAAAAAATAACAATCATAATTTCTTTTTTCTCTTTGCTGCCATTTTTATGATTTCATCTTTTTATTATAGAAAAACAAAAATCTAATGCCTTTTCGTTATTTCTTTGTATTGTGAAATACAGCATACAAGATAATTGGTTTGCATTTTGCTGACATCTAACTTTTTCTTTTGCATGTGTTTAATGTCAATTTTAACTTATTTCTGAAGCTTATTACTCTTTTACTGCTTAAGTTATATATATGTATATAAATAAATATATAAACTCATTATTAGTGTTGAATTCTGGATCACTCTGTATTGCTTATATAGCTAATGACATCTTTGTGAACAGAAAATTAAAATGCATTGTGTTTTAACAAAACTGCAATTGTGCCATTAAAAAACTTGAAGTAAGAATTTGAATAACACTTTTATTTTGCTTATATTAAGGTATAATAATTTTTTACACTATTCCTAATAAGAAAAAAACTAAAAGCTTCTGATTTTGAATGTTGTTCTTTATTTGATTTTATAACTTGGCAATATTTTTGGCATTATATAAATGTTTTCTTTTTTCTGTTTTTTTTTTTTACCTCTTTTAAAATAAACCTATATTTTCAGTCATAATAAGACAGGTAATCATCACTGTCAAGATGATTGCATTTGAAATTATTCTTCAGACTCCTGTCAGAAAATTTGTATGGAAGTTTAAGTAAAAGAGAAAAAAGTGCCCCAGAATGGGAGCTATAAATGTTACAGAATCAGATTTAAGCCTGAATAAAAATATAGATATATAAAAAAAGGCATGTACAAGCAATCATTATTCTCTGATACTCAATTACAGATGCAGTGTGACCAAGTGCCCCCTTCAAGTTACTGCCTCCTTTACCTTCTTCACAGGATGGGCTTTATCTTTAAACAGTGAGGAAAAATAACTTCTTTAATCTTTAAATCTTTAGACTGTTTTTGTCATGCATATTGTCATAACATTGAAAATCACATACCTAATTTACATAGTATAATATTCTTTCTAAATAGATTGCACACCTATTTTTACACTAATTAAAAACATAATCTTCACAGAATTTGTTTAATTTCAATGATTTTAGGATTAAACAACTATAGCATAATAGGTTAGTTTCAAATTTTTAAATGTATACTGCCATTTTTACTGGTGTTTTTTCCCATTAGGAATAGAGGCTAAGGGCATCTAGGTTTGTAATAGCAAGAACTCGGATAAAACCTAAATGACTCTCAACTGAAGAATGGAGTAATAAACTATGGTATATCTACATAAAGGAGTACTACTTAGCAGTTAAAAAAAATGAAACATTCTAAAATTTGCAGACAAATGGATAGATTTGTGGAATATCCTCCTGAGCCCAGTAAGACAGAAATGGAATGTACTCACTTATAAATGGAATTTGGACAAAAAGCAAAGAATACCAAAGCTGCAAACCACAACCCCTGAACAGCTTGAGACCAGAAAGTACTTAAGCGAGACATCCAGGGATTTCCCTAGGAAAAAGAAATAGAGAAGATCTCCTTAGCATATTGGGATTATAACAGGTTGCAAACAAGAAGAGGTAGGAACAAATCATGAGAGATAGAGAGGGTCAAAGTGAGAGAAAAAACAAAGAAGGAGAAAAGAAAAAAGAGAGATGAATATCTTAGTAGTTGGAAATAGACTGGGTGCTAGAAAAACCTCCAAGAACTCATAGGATGTCCCTGGCTAGGTCTCCAACCAATAGTGGAAGGGGTGCCTAAACAGGACTTCCCCTATAATCAAATGAATCCACCCTAAATTTCATCACAGAACCTACATTCACCAAAGAATGGAGGTGGAGGTGAAGATCCATGGCTGAGCACTGGGCTTTCCAAGTGGAGAGCAGGGGAGAAGAGTCTGTATGAGCAAGAGGATAGGGATTAAGAGAAGGAGTCCCACAGTGTTGGCTGGCTGGAGCTCTGGGGAGCTCATTGAATCAAGAACAGCCACTTGGGAACCATAAGAAGCAAGGCCTTCCAAGGGTTGGTGACTCTCAATTGTCATGGATAGTATGTGTAGCCTGGAGTGTTGGGATCAGACTGTGTTCCTGTGAATGGGCTGGCACCTTGAAACTCATTCCCTGCAGAGCATGAGAAATTTTGAATAACAAAAAGTAAGTTTAAAATAGTTGAATACCAAAAACATCCACATAGACTTTAAAAAAAATCCTATGTTTTGACACAGTAGGTGACAGTTACTTCAACTTGAAAGCATATTTTTCTCTTCCTCCAGAATATTCTCTTAACTTCTTAACAATAGAGGTTCCTATTAGCATAGAAATCAATTAAAAATGTATTTTTATGTACACAATGCACTTACATAAAGAGTTAATTTCCAGATATTGCTAAACAGCCTTTCCAAGTTTATTCTTTTTCAGTAGAATGCAGTTTCTCTAATCTTACGTTTGACATTGCTTAGCTTGGAGAGATTCCTTCACTTCAAGAGAAATTGCCAGCAGCAAAAATATCTCTTTATTCAATATTTTATAGTGCTCTATTTATTGACAATTTATTTCAAAATAAATATCTAAATTATTTCAATTTTATATAATGAAGGCCTTAAAGGTGTAAAAATTATCTTTATTGTGTCATGTAAAATGAGATAATAAGATGTTGAAAAATTCCTCAAATTTTAAAAACAATCATTATTCTATCAGAGAACCTAAGTTCCATTTCCAGCATACCCAAAAGGTGACTCACAGCTTCTGGTAATTTCAATTCTATGGGGCTCTGACCTAGTGACATCACCATCCATCTGTACTCACACGCAGTTAGCAGCTATATATCTACATGAACATAACTAGGACTTTAAAATGACTGGAATGCCACACATCACTTTTAATTTCTAATACCAACCAAAAGAAAAAGTTACACAGGAAAAGGAAAACAGAGGAAAAAGATTGTTTTTCTTTGTGTCAGCTGAACTAACCCTGCTCATGTTCATTTATTTACTGTTTATCTTCAAAGTCTACTCTGAATTCCTAATATCTATAATTTTGTTCTTTTTTTTCTTTTTATTATGAATAAAGAACTCACTTTCTCTATCCGTGTATATCCTTATTGTTGGTCATTCAATGACTCTGCTTATTTTTATGGTGGTATCCAGCATGTTTTGAATATGTTACTATTTCTTAATGTAATATTTTTAATCTACTAACTAAAGATAATACAAATTTTTATTACAAGAAATGAATACTCTATGTCTTTTACTTAGTGCTTTGAACTGAATGAAGTTTTTGTCAAATTGAATGCTTACATTTCTGTCCTAAAATCTTGTGGTAACTTTACTGGGTACAACTGATCTACCTTAAGAAATGTTTATATATTGACAATAGAAGAAGTATGTTATAGTGTATTGATCAATGACATAACCTGGAAAAAGAGTAAAAATTTGTAACCATACTTAAAGTATAATGAGATTTTTGTACATTTGTTCACAGCAAATAAAAAGAAAACTGTTACACAATAATTATGTGTAACATAATTTATTATACATTAAATTTTTGATGTTAGGCTAATGTATAATAATAAAAAGGAATAATTAGGAGATATACTGTAGCATATGAAATTATCTGAATAAATTGGCATTTTACTAAGGTTTCTATGTTCTTATATGTGCATACAATTCCATTAATCTCTATATTTATAGCTAAGTAATTTTATGCATATAATTTGCACTTAATGCATAGTTTAAATACACAAAAAATGCATAACCACAAAAGGTATATAAAAGAAAATTATGAGCACATATAATAAGACAAATTAGTATCAGTATTAAGGCACCTGATAATTTCATTTGGTTTCAATAGCTGAGTTTATATCTAAGCCCTGAATTTGTTCTTTAAATTATTTTATGAATAAATTAGTTGACTTTTGTATAAAATTCTACATTTGGAAGTATTTCATTTTTTTCTGGGATAAAGCTACTTCTTTTTTTTCATAGATCAGGTAGAAGCTGGGTTTTGTTGTCATTTTATTCTTTCATTTTAACACAGTGTTTTAATTTGATAATTCTCTAACAGTTATATGCCAATAGTAGCTTTGCTGATATTGTTAAATTAATAATTGATAAAATTCAAAGAGTAAATGATAATTTATAGTAAGTACCATTATAGTAGATTTCTCACTAATTTATTTGCTAGAAAAGAACATAATGTTCCATATTCTGATTCAAGAGTAAGTGCACTAATTGATTTCAATTGTACTTCAACAGGCAAAATTAATTAATGCAGTTTTATAATTTCATTGAAAAATAATTGATACATAATTTAGAATAGCAAAAATTTGGCATAAAGTCTGAATTTTTTATTTAGTTCTAGGATATCATCATTACACAACATTTTCTTTATTTACTTTAAGCTTCAAATAATAATCTTTCTAGACCAAAAATATTTCATTGATGCTAAAGCTTTATAGGCTATCTTCAGGATTTTGTTTATCTAAAACTTGATTTTAAGAAGCTGAACACAAAGAAAATATATGTGTAGCAATCTTATTTACATTTCCACCCTTGATAAGCCATGCTTATGATTCTTATCCTCTGTATAGTTATTGTTAACTCTTCCGCATTTTAAATTCTTTTTACTGTTTTTTTGATAAATACAAAATAAAGAAGGAAAAAAAAAGGCAATAAACAAGAAAAAAAAAAGACTTAGTAGCTGAAAATGCAATGTAATAGATTCACAGAATATGGAGAAATCCAGTTTGTACTTTTCTGGTAGCTTCATCCCTATTGGATAACATTTATATTTAGAAGAATCTGTACATCCTATTGATGGAGAAAATCTATAACCAACCTCCTCTAATTGTTAACTATGTAGATCAAGTAAAGGATTGTTTGGAACAATTTTCCCATAGATGTGACAGTTACACAAAAGTTATGGGAAAAAAGTCACAATTTTCTGTTTATATATAAAGCTCTCTCTATGAGAAGAATCCTGTTCTTGGCACTGTTAGTAAAACCAAGAATCTCTGGATAAACAGTTCATAGGCCAATGAGTTTAGCCTAATTCCACTAAAGGTACATAGTACTTACGTGACAACTAATAATATATTTCTATATTATAGAAAACCACATTTCTCAAAAGTCAGCCAAGAAGTTTCCTCCTGCAGTGCATGAAAACACAGAGATCTTCTTCTGGCCAACACTCTGTGCTTAAATTAACACACTATTGCACACAATTCCCTAAGGCATGGGGAAATTCATGGATGAGGAAGCAGAAAGTTTACCTAACATTTAGAATTTTATCAAGGAAAGAGTGTTTTTGAGCATAGCAGAGCACTTGCATGTATGAAATCACAGAAGTTGTACAGAATAACAGGGTTTGAAAAAAATCAGACAAAATCCTAGCATAGATGTTGGAGAATCAGAAGGGAACAAGAATCCCATAAATAACTGAAGAACTATTGGAATTACAGAGGTAGAATTTTCTTCTTCTTCTTCATCACTCTATTCAGTATAAAGACTCTTGTGTTGGAGGTATTTTATAAATTCCATTAGCTTTTGAGGAATTTTGTTTGTTTGTTTGGAAGTTAATTTGGTTGTTTTTTTTTTTTTTGGACCTTATGTATGAGTTTCTTTTTCCTCTAACCAAAGCAATATTCTAGTATTTTTGTCAGATGTTCTATCTGCCTTTGTGACTTAATTAAATTTCAAAAGATTCAGCAGGTTTGGGGTCATTCTGTTAGACAGTTATATACAATTCTTTTTGGGTCATTTACATGTTTTGTGCATTTGTGTGGAAGATTCATATTATATCTTAAATATTTTCTGACTTTACTTTGCTGTTTTGTTTTCTCAGGATATTCTTAGAGAAATTTCTGTATGAAGTTCAGTTGTAGAGATTGGTAAATCTTGATATTGGTCCCCAGGAACACTCATTGTGGTGATCAAGTCCTAGCAAAATTTCTTGAATCGTTGTCTCTTGATCACCATGCTGACAACTTTCACTGTTAGTGTCTTAGCAAATGAAATTGAATGCATTTCTTATAATTTTATACCTTAACCTGGAGAACAATTTATTACAGACAGTGTTCTGAAAAGCAATTGAACTCCCTAGTTTGTGTATAGTATGTGTAAAATATACATGCAAGCAACATATGGATTGAGCATGTTGTGTTTATATATTTATTATCACACCTCCATATACACAAACACACAAAACATCTAAAATTTACTGAGCGTTTGTAAAAATTTTATGGATTTTTATGCAGTCATTATTGGTTAGCACTTTTAGTCAACATTATGGTCGATGTATTTTCTTCTATGTGGTAGTCATTAAATTATATCACAATACATTATTTTGTGGATATATAATATCAAAAGTACTCTCAGTTCTCTACCTTGCAGATACTAGACCATTCCCAATCACCATGTGTATGTAGCTATAACATTGTGATTCAATAGCAAGTTGTCAGAAATATTATTTGTAATCTGTGGTGAAGAATAATTTCTGTAATTTTTATAACATCACATGGGAAAAATATTGACAAATTACTTTTCTAAACTGCCATCAATTGTTAAACTATTCCAATTATTCTATTTCTTTTCTTTGAAAATTAAGTTCTGTAAGTACTCTAGGGAAACAGAGGAATTATTTAAGCCGTTGCTATATATATTTATTTTTCTAGGAAAGACTCCAAAAACACAATGATAAAAACAAATATTGATGAATAGGATTGTCAACAGAAGAAAGCAAACCAAACAATATTTCTCATTTGAAAAGCATAGGAAATAATAGAGCATGCTTTGGTAATGATAGAAAATGTTTACAACAATTTTACTTGACAATTTTTTATAAATTTACTTTATAATTTTTTTATACTTTACTGTCAGGAGAGTATTTAAAGCAAGACAGTTTGCAAGGTAAAAGAATGATGTCATTATGGAAAACAGTATAAAGGATGCTCAAAACTATAAATTTAATTTAAAATATGACAGTGTAAGACTTCTATTCACATGGGCATGTGACATGGTATTGCCATTATACTGATCTTGTTCAGGAAACAATACAATTGTGAGTTCATTGGTATATTTTGCCTACCCTATCTACACAAAAAGCAAAATAAGTTAACAGCTCTCAAGAGAGACAGGAAGCCCTATTTGTCTCCAGTGATGAAAACCTTCATACATATCCCAATCCTAGTTTTCCAGCTCTACACAAATGCACACATGATGAGAACTTAATAGACTCAGAAGGCTATATAAATATATAACATGTATGCATAGTAATAATAGTAAGACTTCATCAAATTGACAGGAAATAGATAAATGAGAAAAGAGAATAAAAAAGAATTGTGGTGCTTGTGTATGTCTTAACAACTTGTTTTGCATTCATGGTTATCAAAAAAGTCTAATTAAGCAGCCTAGGAAGTGAGGCAATTTTATAGTCCTACATAGCTAAAACACCTGATAAACACCACAATGACCAACATGGTTTGAGGAATAAGTAGCACTCACATCTGTGGCAACCAACAGTTGTAGAATTAGGCTTAAGGCTCACTTAACAAGAAGGAAATCAAACCTAATACTAAGCCCCAGTCAGCTTTCCATGGATAATATGTAAATTATCTTATAAAATAATCAAATCCTGTATTTTGTGTAGACAATACAATTTATTACATTCTAAATTTTATTTTTCTAGTCACAAATAAGTGTAGCTGGGCACATACACACAGGTACACTTAGTGCACATGCCTGAGCACACGAGCAAGCACACAACCACACACACATACATACACAAATACAAATGAAATGGATACAATCCTGTGGTCATAGCATCATAGAATTGTGGATAGGTCAGTCCCAATGGTAATACAACATCTCGATTTAAAACGAAAGAACATCAAGAAGAGGAGACAAGAAGACAAGACGATTGTAAAAGGTGTAATATTAGGAAATACACTGTGCATAATCTCTATTAGAAATAATTTCATAAACAACATTGGAGCAATGGCAACATAAAATGTTAAAGTGGAACTGGATGTATTCCTTTGAGTCTATAGTGACAAATGATTTCAGACATATACCTACTGAATGGCTTCAATTAGAAAATAAGGCTAATAATAGAGGTTAATGTGGAGTGATTACAATAAAATGTATATATTTATGGAAATGAAAACAACTCATATTTCTCTTCCAATGAGTAATTTCATAATAGAGACTGAGATTTCACAGTGCTTGAAAATATTGGTCTTCTTGAGTTTTATGCTTGAATTCAGTACTTAAGGTACTTTACCCTCAGTGTTTTTTAGTATCTACAAAAGTATTTTCATTGTTTTAAAATTTTTGCATGAGTTGGTTAGGGGATCATCAAAACTGAGAATTTTGTGCAAAGAGGAAAAGAGACAAGAAGTTATCTGCCCATTTTGAATTGTGTACATGATGACATAGTCCTCATAAATTATTCTGGGTCTTAGGCTCAGTAGTACAACACTTTTAGGAACACAAAATTTTACAAATCTCTGTAACACATGATAACAATATTAAAGATGGTAATAACTCTTTAAAAATTGGAAATTTGTATTCCTATTAAAGCACCTGAAAAATTTTGGTAGTAAAAACAAGGTTACACTTAATTACATTTAATGAACATGTGCTGCACTGTGTAAGACATCTTAATCACCTTGTGGCATAGGTTCCAGAAGTAGAATATCTAATAAGAAAGCTTATTGTTTTTAAATTCTATAAAATAAGTTACTCATGTTTTGCTTGGAAAATGTTAATATTTGTATTTACTATTCTTACAATGGGGACACAAATTTTTAATCTACCATTACCATTGTAAAAATGTATTAGTAAAATTAAATTATTCATATTTGCTACAAAAGCCATTTTTCAATACCTCAAAAAAATGAACTATTAGTTTTCTTATTTATGCTAATCCCAAATACATTTTCTATATTACATGTATTCTCTTGTGTATTCAAAATATCCTATTAGGTTTGGCTTAAGTTACTGAGTAAAACATATATTAGCTACCTAATTTTATATAAGTTGTTTTCCCCATACAATTATAAATAGCAAGTGAAAGCAATGTATTTTGTTATTTTCAAATTTTGTGCTGCTTATGCCACAGCTAAATTAAATCTCTGCAAAGATAGATATTTATAAATAAAACTTAAATTTTAGTAAGCCATTTTCCAAGTTTGTACTAGGCCCTAAGGTTAATTCCCAAAATTGCCAAAATATAATCTTGTAGATGTTATTTATGCCTGAAATTAACATTGATGATATTATAAAGCTTCAATATAATTGCTTGACTCCATACTTTAAAGAATACTACTAATAATGGTCATTTTCTAAAAAATATTTAATTTTCTATATTAGATAATCTTTTTATCTTATACATATTTAAAAGAATGTGTACAACACATATGTATATGTATACACACAGCCACATATACAAAAATAAAAAAATCTTTCACTATGCACTATTTTTGATGCTTTTCAAAACTAGAATACCATAATTCCTAAGTCTTCATCTAATTTGAAAAAACAAATTCAGTTTTTTACACATTGATGATTGTTGTGTCATTTAAATTTCTAAGGTAAAGCAAACAGAAAACAAACAAAACAAAAAGGCCAAATATTGTTAGTAAACTTCTAATGCTGCATAAAACTAAATTTTAACATAACATACTTTCAATCTATGTCAATTTGAATTTAATGTGTTGGGATCTGGAAGGATGGTGTCCAGTTTTATAGCATCATTTAAGGCATTCAGTTGAGTCATCGATTTTAAACTTCAAAGTAAAATAAATAATATTCAAATATAATGACAAATGATGCCTTGCTACAAAACAACTTATATAAAAGTTTACGGATGTTTTGGAAAGCTGTTTACATTCTCAGATCATAGCACAGTATTTAATTCTCTATCTTTGAATGTAAGATTTTATTTTATTAAAACTGAATAGCAATTTTTTCTTTAACATTGCATATAGCTCGAGCTAATATTTTTACTATATGTCTGTATGTAACACATACATTTATATAGCTAATTAAGATTTCATTTTGCCAAAACAGCATGTTTAAACAGAGAAAAAAATAATGCTTTAAAAGGCATGCTTTTTATTCTTTGCCACAAGACTCTTTTTTCTTCCTCTATAATATTACTTACCACGTTGACTGCATCATTTAGCACTTTCCAGAACAGCTCTATACCTCAGTCTTCAGTGGTACAGCCCAAGAAGAAGAGTGACCTGCCCTGGAACTCAAAAATATCCCCACACAAAGCTTACTATCTATAATGTTTTATTGTACTATTGAATATCTGCGATAAAATCACTGAGATGGTGTAGTTTTCAATTTCTCTGTCCTGCTCAGCCTGTCCCACAGTTCTTCAGTTCTAAATAAATAAACAGTGGCTTATATTAAAAACAATCTGAGTGTTCTATGGCTCAGCCTTATAACTTCTTATTCTTAAAGCTAACCCATACTTCTATTTATGCTTAGCTACATAGCTTGATTATTTTTACTAAGTGCAATATTCTCATCCTGCTTTCTCTATATCTCAATGGCATCTCCTCCTTCGCTCTTCCGTTTTCCACAATTATCCTAAACTGGTTGCCCTGCCTATACTGCCTGTCTGTCTATTCCACACATCAGCATTTTATTAGAACACAGCATTTTTCTTCTTCATTTTAAAACAGAATAACTCCAAATCTGAACTTGTTTCTGTAGCTTTTTTCCAGATCATTGTTTATAACAACTTTTAACCAACACTCAAAATAAAAGTGGGCATAGTTCTCTAGATTACATCTAGCTGATTGGGAGTACTGGTAATCTAATGGGGATTCTGAAGAAATTAAGGATTATAGTCTAATTCAAATTGAAGTTGTAAGCATTCTTGACATGCCACACAGCTGGCTGCACTCCCAGCGTGATGCCAAGCAGGATGCTGGCATTCACCTAAGACAGAGGCAGAAGGGATATCAGTAGAGCACTGAACAAAGGACACACCCCCAGGCATGGCTATGTAGATCTGGGTTCACCTGCTCCCTTAAAAGAAAATGCCCACATGGAAGCCACTCTCTTCTGCTTCTCTCCCAACCCTGCTTCCCAGTTTAGTAAACTCTAGTGTATTATCAGGTGGTGTGTTTCTTATCAGGTGGAAAAAAAAAACAAAACAAAACAATGGTATTCAGTGAAGGTGGGTCATCTCAGCCAGTGTTCTTGAAGTTGTTCTGTATGTAGAGTTCATGGCTAACTTCAGCAGCTGTGCTCTAAAACACTGGATCATATGGGCCATCTGTTAATACTGGAGGCTTTTCAGGGCATCTACTTTAATCAAACTAGATTTTTCTTAACATAGAATGAACCAAAAATTTCCCATATTTTGTGAAAATGTTTTTCAAAGTAACATCTTTGACTTACATTTTGAAGTAAAGGCATTTACAAAATATGTAGGTTGGATTAACCCAGTAGCATTTATCATCAAATATTTATTAACAGTTCTTACTACTTTCTCATTAGTCAAACAATTTAAAGACAACATATTATACAGTATCCATATTCATATTTATGTGGCATATATGTTAATTTTTTAAGAA
Organism: Sigmodon hispidus; assembly: GCA_004025045.1. Lineage (NCBI taxonomy): Eukaryota > Metazoa > Chordata > Mammalia > Rodentia > Cricetidae > Sigmodon > Sigmodon hispidus. The sequence continues at coordinate 15,366 of PVIH01016283.1, read as the reverse complement.
CTTTATCCTTTTATATTTTTCAAGCCTATATATACTTTTAAACACACCGTAAACCATTCACAGTTTTTGTCAGTACATCTTTTTTGTGTACTTACTTATGTATGTATGTATGTATGTATGTATTTATTTATTTATTTTGGCCACATCTTTAGTCTGCTAAGGTGTGGTGAAAATTAAAGCTAGTTTTTGGCAGCTAGCTCCACCCAGCTCCCTGGTCTTTGAGAGTTTAGCTTCATGGCAGAGGTGCTGTTAGTAATTATGTTTAGGACCAAAACTCTCTGGAATTTTAAGGTTCACATTTTTACCAACTAGAGCACTATAGCCAGCTGCTCACATAAACAATCTTGAAGTGTTTGACAGTAAGGCTTCTTAAAAGAGCTTCAAGGTGTTTTCCCTTAAGGCTGAGTTACAAAACTTCTCTTAAAAAAGCCATGCCTCTAGGTTGTTTCCAGGTTCGTGCTGTCAACTGAAGAATGGATTAACAAATTGTGGTACTTATAAACAATGGAGTACTACTCGGTGGTAAGAAAAAATGATATCCTAAAATTTGCAGGCAAATGGATAGATCTGAAGAATATCCTCCTGAGCAAGGTATCTCAAACCCAGAAAGATAAGCAGGTTATGTACTCACTCATTAATGGACTCTAAACAAGAAAAGCAAAAAGCAAAGCATGTCCAAGTTGGAAACCACACCTACTGAACAGCTTGGAATCTGAAACACCTGGGAGTGGCACCTTGGATCCCACTCCCTCTAGAGGAACATCTGACTCAGTCTTGATGTTGGGGTGAGGAATCTGGATCTGCCAGGAGTGGAGGCTGAACTGAGAAATATTGGAACCTTGGGACCTCCTGCCCATGCTGGGAAGGAGATGGAGAAATGTGGAGAAGAGAGAGTGACCTGAGAGGTGGGAGGGGGAAGGGACCTTGAATAAGGATGTACACGGATAGAAAAATGTGACATCATTCATAATAAAAAAATAAAAAAAGGAAAAAAAAACATGAACCACACCTTAAATCCAAAATAAACTAAGAGAAGAAGTAGTAAAAAAAAAAAAAAAAAAAAAAAAAAAAAAAAAAAAAAAAAAAAAAAAAAAAAAAAAAAAAAAAAAAAAAAAAGCTATGCCTCTTTTGGCCATTTGTAATGGCCTCTTTTTTGGTGAAAAGAAGTTACACAGATCTTAAACTTGCATGATGGCAAATTTATTCATTGTTTTTGTTTTTAATGACTGTTAGAAAAAATAAATTAGGAAGGGGCAGGAGGGTGAAGGGATCTTGAACAAGAATATACACTGATAAAAAAAAATATGACTTCATTCACAATAAATAAAAAACCAAAAAAGAAAAAAACAGCATATAATTAAGGTGCAGCTATATATCCTAAAAAGAGTTTTTCCAAATCTTAATTAAATTATTAAATGTCAAAAATGAATGAATAAATAAATAAATAATTAGAAGATGGATAACATCAACAAAATATCAGCCAATAAATGCTTTAAGTCTTCAGCGCACTACAAATAAATTTTAAGAACACACACACACACACACAAAAGCCATGCCTCTTTTCCCTTCTAGTAAACAGAGCACACCCAAGAAAACGCTGATACCCAGAAGCCATACATGACTCTGTTTCCTTTTTTGTCTCTATGAGCAGTATTCTTAAATGCATTATATTCAGCAAAGTCTTGTGCTTCAGGAACCTCCTTGTTGTAGCTTAAGATGCACTGCAGACATGCCATTTGTGGCTCAAGCCTCCATGTCTCTCTATATCAAGGCCCTCTTTAGTGATACAAGTACCCAAAGCTGTTTTTGGCTCCATTTCTGCATTCTAGAATCTGCTTTAAGCTTTCTAAGGCTTTGTATGGGTGTAAATGCACCACACTGAAAAGTCATTTGTAGTTTTAAGTTTCTCTGTCTGGCCCAGACAGTTCTGTATTTCTTTATTCCCAAATATACAGAAGCTTATAGTAATTATAAGCTCATTGGCCCAAGGTACAGACATATTTCTTGCCAATCTTCATACTTAAAGTTAACCCATGTGTTTATTTATGTTTATCTATGTGGCTTGGTACATTTTTGCTCAGTGCTACAATTCTCCTCCCACTTCCTCTGACTCTCCGTGTGTCTTCTCTGCTCTTTCATTTCTGAGCATACTCCAAGTATGATCATCCTGTCTCTGTTTCCTGTATAGCTATTTCACCAATCAGCATTTTATTAATCTAATATGATTGGCAATTTATATTGTAAAAGAGTATAGTCCCATAGCAAGATTTTAAAATAGTATTGAACTTACTAAGCTTGTAACTCAAGTATACTTACTAAGAACTGGTATCAAACAGGGTGCTCAAAACATAATAAACTATATATCTGAGTACTGAGTGAAGCTTTGCTTACTGTACTTCTAAAGTTTTATAGAATATTATGTTATTATTTTGGATAAGAAACATTGAGTTAAACAAAGTCTATCTGAGGTTTTTTTTTGTGACATATAGGTAACAAATAAAACACAGCAGGATAAAAGAAGGAAAAGACATAAATTAACCAATTATTAAGAATCAAATATCTTATTGTAGGGAATGTAGAGATCTTTCTGCTCACATCAGAGGCATGTAGTAGAGAAACCAAAAATGTTCATTTATTTCTACCATTTCAGTTCCCTGGGACTTGAAAAGTTGTATTGTAAGTCATCCTAAACAGCACAATGAAATTTTACATCAAAATAACAAAGGTACATAAATAAAGGCACAGAGAAATATTTTTTCCAAATGTAATCTGCGTGTCTTTTTACATTCGTCCCATTCTGCTTCCATGTTTCTCCATTTCTGTCTCTCTGTTTTTGTCCCTCGGTCTCTGGTCTCTCTCTCTGTATGTGCATGTGCTTATGCGTGTTTTGTATTTTATTGAGTATAGTAGAAGTACCATAAATTAATATAGTACAAATGCTATGAAAATAAAATCTTCTTAGCTTCAAGATGATATAGATGATATATGCTCATTAATTTCTTACTTGGTTTATACAATTCACTTAATTTTATAGCATTCATTTTTTTCTTTACCTGCAGTACAGGAGTTGTAACACCCAGTCTTGTTTTGTTCTGTTTTTGATTGGCTATTTTTTATTTTGTTTAAATAGATACAACAATAGTTATTAAATATTTTCTTTTATTTATTATGAATAAAGTCATTTTTTTATCTATGTATATCCTTGTTCAATTTCCCTTCTTTCTCCTGCCCCTTACAGTTACTCTCTCTTCTCCACATTGATTGGTTTTAAGTTAATTTTTTTTTATTTTGGGTTTTCAATGTCTACACTATATTTGGCATTTTCCAATTAAAAAAAAATGACAAATGATGCACTGGAATATCTGTGACACAGGATGTTGATGGGGCTCCAGGCCATGTAAAGGTTTCAGGACAGGCTGCAGGTGCCTGTGAAGCACTGTGTACTTGCACCACAGAAGAATAGGGCAGAGTCTCCAGGGTGGGTGTCTGTGATGTGCAGGGAGAAGTGTTTGGTATTCTATCCTTGTAAAACTGTCAGTCTTCAGTACTACCTTCTACCAATAGTTGAGCAAATGTCAATGATGAGCTGAGGATGCTCTCCAGGTCTTTGCTTATACCAAGGGAAGAAGGATGAGGCACTGTCTATGAAAGTGCAGTTCATGGCAGCTCTGTCTCCCTCTTGTACACTCAGGATGGAAGGATGCTGCTCCATCCACCTGCTCACCTTGACTCTCCCCTTATTTTCCAGAAATGTTGGGCAGAAATAGCAAATGCACATAGCTACTCTTAGGGAAGTTCTCAGAAGTCATTTGATCTTGAAGATGGCATCATCTTCAAGTAAGCATCATCAAGATGCCTACTTTCACAGCATCTAGTATTTTTATTCATCAAATATGACAGTAAATGCCCAGTAAAGTCTTTTTTATTTCTACTTTGAGTTATTTTAAAATAACAGAGTGACAAAAAGATTATCAATTATATAATATTTGAAATTCTGGAACATGCTTAGAGGAGACTGACTGAGATGAAAATTTTTGGTCTAAATATAAAATAAAATAAAAGAGAGAAAAAAAAATCTCTACACTTCTTGTTCTCCATGATAGAAACATGCTTTGCCATTTTCTTCCTAACATAATGGACTGAAAATGGCTGAAACTATAAGCCACATTTAATCTGTGCTTCATAGAACTTTCAAAAGTACATGTAACTAAGGTAATATTGCATCATTTCTAATTAAGAACTTAGGAAGAAAAACATGTGTTGATAAATTGCTGTTAATAGCAAAGGAACTTTTTTTTGTGTGAATTTCAGTCTTCAAGTTAGTGACACAAAGTACCAATAACTCTTGGTGGCTTTTTGCCTTTTGATGACATGGAATAATAGCCTCCTGATTTTTTGCTCACATGAGGTGATAATGTGATATATTCATATATTCTTCATTTTGCCCTATATTGTTACCTCACATTTTTATATTTCTCAATATATATTCTAAGTATAAGTGAGAAATTGATAAGCTATTTAAATTTGCATTGCTTACGTTTCAAAGAAGCAAACTAGAATGTTGTATTTCTATAGAAATTTTACTAGCACTTCTAGGTAATAAAGGCAACTAAACAAACTAGTGGTTTATAATAATTATAACTGTAATAATAACATTAATAAATTTTTAGAGAAAAATAAATATGCTAAACATGTTATACAAGTCATAATCATGATTAAAATTTCTAGTCTCAGAAAAGAAAAGAATTCACAATAAGTTTGGCAAGAAAGATTTTACACCATAATAGTCTATGTGAGTGTCAAAATGGGACTTTAATGATCAACATTAATGTTGATCTAGCCAAAATTCACTTTCATTGAGCAAAAATATTGTTTTCTTTCACCATGAGAATTGGATGCAGATGTACACTATGTATGTGTTGGGAGCTCTTAGCAAACAAACTCATATAAATAGTGAATCAAAGCCCTTTAAAATGTACAAACATTTCTACATGGAATCCCCAGAAGAGACTTGTTTGATTCTACAGGAAGCATTCCCGCTGAAAATCAGCTCTCACAAGTTTCCTAAAAATATAAATAGTATGACAAAGTGTCAGCATAGCAGCAGGATGGACCATTTAAAGTGTAACAACTGGCAAAAAAAAAAAAATGCAGCCTCCTGAAAGATTTAAATATAATTACATTTTAAATCTTAACAAGGAATTCCAGTACTAGCCAGGACAGTGTTCTGAATTATACTACAATTTTGTGGAAGGTAACTACAAAACGTGCAGGTGTGTTTATGTGTGTCCATACACATTTACATGTGAACATCTGTGAAATGTCTTTAGAAAATTGATGAATTATGATAGCCGTTCTCCAAGAAAATAAAAGAACATATTTGAGAGCAACTGGAAAATACAAAGTAGAATTTCAGCACTGAAGAGGAAAGAAGAAACACTGGAGTGCAGCAATCACAGTGGTAAGCATTGAGCTTACTGAGTGGTAGTTGTGATTATGAAAATAAAAGTGACATAATGGTAACACTATAACATAAGCAGAAGTATGTGAATTTTGTTATCAAGTACTTTGCTGGATATGAAAGAATATGTTATTTGGTGTACAAAAAAAAAAACACTTCAATCTGTCATTATTTAGGGGATAAATCAAATCAGAAAAATTTAGTGCCCTAAGAATTAATCTGTATAAATTACTAATAGACTTGTACATATTGTGTCTTATATTACAAAATTTAAAAAATATGGTTTCTGTGTTACAAATATTTAAGCAATGTCATAGAAATATGTTCATATACACATCATTGTAATGAATATTTTTATAAAAATATCTTACCTATTGGTATCATCCTTTTTGAGAATTGTGTTCATTGCTCAGATAAATTAGACAGAGTAACATTTAAGTGAGTGACTGGGAGGAGCAGAGGGAGAAGGGAGTCCGAATAAGGGGATACATGGATATGACTTTATTCATAATAATAAGAAAAAGCTAAAAAAAGGAAAACAAACAAAAGTGGATCAAACACAAGGAAAAATATTTCACTCATAAAAAGTGGCAAAATAGACTAGAAAGTATAATACAAAAATTCACTAATTTATTTTTAAAAATTATTGAATGTCTAAATCTTTCAAATGCATTTTTAAAAATTGATAGAATTTTCCAGCAAGAAATATTTTGCACCATATGTTTAACATATATTCATGAACTAGATTTGCTTATTAGAATATAATTACACATTTGCAAGTTTGGTGATAATTGTATTTTCTTGTAAAAGCAACAAATATATTAAAAAAAAAGAGTTTTGCTATTTGAGTTCTTACATACAACATATATACTAATGGTCTGAGTTACATTTGTTTGTGGACAAACTTGTATTTTCAAGAAAAACTCAGATTCTTCACACTGTATCAAAGATTTAAGTCAAGATCCACAGAAAATCTGAGAAGACATTGATTTTTCTGAAATTCAGCAGCAACTGTTCAATCTGCCTTTTATACCTTCTGGGACTATATAACCAATATTTATTCAATAAAATCAAATAGATATTTATTTTTTCTTTTATGTGTACATAGAGTTTAATATTTAATGTCTATTAAAATGGACAATAAATAAAACATTTTTCTTATGTGCATATTTTGAAGTAATTAGTGCATATAAGCAAACTGATTTGTCCAAAAGAATTTAGTTGGAAGATAAGGAAAGTCTTATCTATACTGGGGAGTAAATGGGGTGGGAGAAAAACTGGGCACTGAGCAAGAAGAAATTAGGTAGAAGTAATTCTGTGCTTGGCATGTAAGATTGGAATAAATAAATAAATAAATAAATAAGAATATTACTTAACACATTCAATTACTTTTTAGGTTTTCAGAATATCTTGCTAAATTATTTCAAATACTGAAGACCCCAAATAATTAATATTTTATAAAACATTAATTATTAGAGAACACAAAATACTAATAAATGTGACTATTAACAATGTCCTGAAAATACATGAATAGTTATACATTAGCAATTCCTAATTTAATACAAATTTGCACCTATGCTACTATTTCAATACTAATTGAACTATTTGTAATTTATTTGATATTTTCTCATATATGAAAGTAAACTCATGAGAATATTTATCACTTTTTTCCTTTTTTAACACAAAATTTTGAGCCATATATAATACTACTCATGAATGTGAATTATATCTTGCCTTAAGATAATATTTTAAAAATAATTATATTTCTCGTTTCATTGAAAAATTTTAAAGATTAGTATTAAAATTGAAAAAAACATAATAAATTTCAGCAGAGATTATTTATGTATAGGCCAGTATTATAAATGTTAAGTACATTAATAAAATCACTGAAACTTTATGCGTGAAATTCTAAAGAGTATCTATAAATTAACTTTACTAGTTTTCTAAGAAGTTAATGAACTCTTGTAAAATTAAAAATTTATTTATTGAAAAGTTCATTTTTGCACAGATATTGTTTTAAATGATGATGCCTACCTCTACTAATTAAATTTAATCTTGAACTTTTATCATATTACAATTCTAAGATAAAATAAAATTTATGTTTATTTCTGTTGCAGATATCAATAATATTACAAATTTAATATAATATATCCTACTAATAAGTATGCCAGCATTTAGTTGGAGGCACATTTACCTAAAGAAAAAATATAACTGCTTACATTTATAATGCTGTAAATTATGCTGTTTAATTTCAAATTATGCCTTATATCTAATAAAAAACTAAATATCAAATCTATAAATGATGGAAAATACCAATAAAAACAAGTTTTTCTTTATGTAGACATGGAGACCTATTAAATGTTTCAAGTATGTCTTCAATCTGATTAACATTGTTCTTATTTTTCATAATGATATATTCTGTTTGTATTTGTGCATAGTTATTTTACTAAACATTTTTATTAAATCTTTAAGAGTTTTATACTTAGTACTATTTATATTTATTCTTACCTCTTCCATGTAGCTCCTGCAAAATTCATTCTGACTTCCTCATTTAGCAAACTTTCTTTTATTTAATTTTTCACTTACTATACCATCAATTCTAACTTGGTCTGACCATATAAGTCCGTATATGGAAGCATGCACTAACATGACCTTGATTTCTTACAAGGCACATAAAGAAAATTGGCTTTTCCTAAGGAAGCATTAGAGTGTCTTTCCATCTCTGTAAAATTTGGGATTTACTATTCTCTTCCAATTTTATTTTAGAATGTTGCCTGTAAGTGCCTTCTGCAGATCTTATACAAGCAACCATAACTGTTGTGAGTTCATGTGAGTAGATGTCTTTTTTATTTAAAATATTTTTTAATATACCCACCACTCTTTTCCCTTCCTTCCCTTTTTCTGATTCCCCACACATATTATCTATCCATCTATTCCTCACACAGAGTCCTTACTTAGTGTGAATCAATGCAGTCAGACACATCCAGATGAGGAAAGATCAAGATCCTCTCCACAATGTCAAAGCTGAGCAAGGTAATTCTTTGTAGAAAATGAGATTAAACAAACCAGTACATGCAGTTGGAATAAATTCTGATCCCACTGACAGAGGCTCCATAAACTGTCCATGCCATTCAACAGTCATCCTTATTCAGAGGGCCTAGTTAAGTCTAACGCAGGGTTTCCAGCTGTCAGTTTAGAGTAAGTGATCTCCCAATAGCTTATGCCAGTTGTTTCTATGGGTTTCCTAATCATGGTCTTTACAACTTTAATCAAACTCTTCAACTAGACTAGAAGCTCAACACAGTGCTTTGCTGTGGATCTCTGCATCTGATTCCATCATTAGCTGTATGAATGTTCAATGTTGACATTTATTGTGGTCATCAATTTTATTTATAGGGGAAGGTCAGTTTAGGTACTCTCTCCAGCATTTTTGGAGTCTTTGCTTGGGTCACGTTTGTGAGTTCTTGGTTATTTCCCTAGCAACAGGTTTCTCTCTATCCCTGCAATGGCCTTTTCTATAATGTATATACTTCAGTACTCTCTTTTCTCTGTTCCTCCCCCAATTCAACCATCTCACTTCCTCACTTTTTTCCCCAAAATCCCCTTACCTCCTTCTCCTCTCATGTACAGAAGATATTGTTTTATTCAGTACTCTCCAACCATTGGATATTAAACTCTTTCTACAACTCTTCCACAGTGATCTTTAACTTTGGGTAAAGAGTATAATATAGATGACTAATTGATGATTTAGTGCTACAGTCATGTATGCATCATTTTTAAATTGACCAGCTGTGAGTTTTTATATTAACCACAAATAAATTTCTCTGATGAGGTTTGAGAACTTCATTAATATATAGTTAGCAATGTGGTGATGTGTTACATATTTAATAAAACCTGCAATATCAAGAGATCAAGACACAGTCAAAAACTATGCAGATATAGCTCAGAAATTTTTAAATCTTTGAGTACAAGGCCAAACAGCTGAGCTTCAATGACATAAATCTTTAATCTCAGCACAGGGAAAACTTGGGAGTGGTGACCTACACCCTTAATCTCATAACTCCAGGGACGGTTCATTTTGTGTCTCTGTGAGTTCAAGGCTAAATATCAAATAAAGTAGCTTCTGCCTTTAATCCTAACCTGGGTAGGATACAGCTGGCAAAAATGGTATTTAAGGCAGCATAGGAAAACAACAGATATTTAAGCCTTTCCCTGATACCCGGCTCTGAGTTTTTTCAATACAACCAGAATTCATGCAGCATAGTAAGTTTATAAATATAGAGGATTATTTTATATTATATTTCCTTAACAAAGTAATAGTAGTAATTCTAATTCTGATTTGTATGTATATGAGCACTCCATTCAGTGCTCACTCCACATATGCAGAATCAGACATATATATATATAGTATGAGTATACCTAAAATCTAATTTTAAAAAAATATAGAAGTCTTTTTCATAGTGATCAACTCACCATTGCTTCTATCGGCAATTCTTGAAATCTTACTCCTTAGTACATTTTACAGTATTTATGCCTAAATCTAAAGGTTGACTTTTGTTGCCAAGAAGTCATCATAGAAACATAAACTACTGCTCTCAAAGCAGGAAGAAACCTGCCAGTTCCATACCGAATTAATTTCTCTATGTTCTTTGTCCAATATATATGTTGTCTTCACTGATGGGTCTTTTAATCTTGTTCTGCTTGGCAATTAAAAGCCAGAGTCAGTCTGTAGGTGAAAGAAAAAATAATGTGTAATTAGAAATTCAAGAGGTTAGGTGGTTGAGAATATAGTGTGTTCAGCCTTGATAGAAGACAACTAATTCTAAAGTTATTTGAAAAACAATATGGAAGTTTACAATTTTTTTTTATGTTACACACATAGAGATAAAGAGACAGAGATAGAGAGATAGAAAGAAAGAGAGAGACAAATATTTTCCTAAGCAGATTTGATTCTCATCCCAGAAGTCTTAGGCTGGCAATGACATATAGAAGATAACACCCTTCAAGTAACTAGTAAGTAGTGTCCAGAAAACCAACAATACTATTGAGGCTATTCTTATTGTTCTTGGTTGCCAAACAGTAACTGATATATTTACATATGCTATTCTAGAGAAAAATTTCAGAAAACAAGATATATATACATATTGTGTTTCTAAAATTTTTAAAATAAGTGTTTTATCATTTATGTTATGACATTTTTTCAGAAATATGATCCCTATTTTGTGGAAATATAATACGTAAACATTTAAATTTTAAATAAAATGTATTAATAAGGCAACAAAATAAATATACAAATTATAAGTGATTAAGAAATTTATCTCCATAAATTTCCAAATCTGCCATAACTTATAAGACCTTCATGTTTCTCTAACTTTATGAAGAGTCTCAACAGTGACTTTGAAAAGCACCTTCATTACATTCTCACTGATCCATAAAGATTTAATTGCTCCATATGCTACAAATTTAGTGCTAACTGAATTGCAATCAGTAGTTTACTTGCCTCTGATTACTCTATTTCTTTGGGAATATTTTGTTAATGTTTTAAAATAATCGAACACTCTTCTTTTATTGGTAATGTTTCCCTTTATTTTCTGTTTTATGGATAGCCACCCTTTGTGTATCATGCCATATTATAATGAGAGACCACAGAGACATATAAATTGAATGACTTTAAAAAATATTTTCTTGATAACTTACTTGAAATATAATTTCTTTAAACAACTAAAGGTGTTCTGCAAGAAAATACCATCTTATAATATTTATATTCACTATAATATTTATACAGAGATTATTTGCCACTTAATTTGTAATACCCAATGAATTTTATGAGTCTATGAATTTATACATGTAGAACATCATAAGGTAAAATATTCAATGTTTATTTTGACCCTGTTCCTAAAAACAAGAAGGAGTATAAATGGCTTTTCTGATTATAAGAAGTCAAAACAGGAACTTCCCTTCATGGATCATCTATTAATATTTTTATACATAATGAAACAACTCAGGCATTCAATTTTGAAAGAGTAAGTGAAAGAACACAAGAAGATGAAAAATTGTGTTGTTAACTATTTTGTCATTTTTGTTGTTCTGTATATGGAACAGTTTGGATTTCTTGATTCGTCGGTTGTAGGCTAGCTTTCTAAAACACACTCTTGATATGTCTCTCATATGCCTGTAATTTCTAATCCCAAGCTGTTCAGTGGTTGTGGTTTGCAACTTCAGCATGCTTTGCTTTTTTCTTGTTTGTTTGTTTGTTTAGAGTCTGCAAAACACCTTGGACTGACTCCTTGGAAGCCACTCCCCCTAGAGGAACACCTGACTCACTCTTGAGTGAGTGGGGAGAAAAGGAGTGGAGACTGAACTAAGAAATATTGGGTCAGTGGGACCATGGGACTGCCTGTTGCCTGCCCAGGGAGGGGATGGGGAGCTGTGGAGAAGAAAGAATGACCTGATGTGGTGGGAGGGGGAAGGGACCTTGAATAAGGATATACAAGGATAGAAAGTGTGACTTCTTTGTTAATAATCATAATAATAAAGAAAAGTGAAAAAACCCTTCAACTTTGGTTTACTACTTCAGCCACTTATATGATAACATACAGAGATGGACCACCATATTTGCCTCTCATACTGTCTTTTTGCATCAATTTTTGTGTTTGTTCAGATATAGCTGTTAATTTATAGCATAATGAGAAAATCTGAGATCGTTATATATGTCAAACTTTGGCCAATATACAATAGTGTTGGTATCAGTAAAGGAATCAAAGATGACATGTTTGTTGTGGATTTTGTTTAAAGGGGTGTACACTACAATTTGTTAAAGATAAAAACACCAGTTTCTGGCCTAATACATCAATCAAAGCTTTAGTTACGCGATAGGATTATTCCATCTTTCTAGCTTGGGATCATTATAACTGCACCTAAAAACAATTAAAAAAAAAAAAAGCACAACATTTTGGTATGCCTCTCTTGATACTTGAGAAGCATCATAGTGAAAATACTAATATATTCTTCAATGTGATTATTGAATGAGATGCTAATCCACCACCTTTAGATGGTACCCAAGGTAAATAAAGGCTGTCAATCATCTAGGACCTTAAACTATCCAATATAAGCCAACTTTTAAAGTGCCTGATATATTTTCCCCCTTGTGTCCAAATCACTTCAAATTAAGGGAACGAGACATACTACATCATCATTAAAAATTAGCAGCCTATTATGGAATGATAAAAATACAACCATAACCATTTAATGCACTTGAATGTTTCACAGAATTTTTGACCTGTTCAATAATAATATTAATGATAATAAATAGTTTGAATATCAAATAGTGAAAATAAACTTGAAGTTTGTACATTAAATGACTTACTGAAATATCTATTATATATTACCTAGTGAGGTGGTGCTGATGAGGTATGAACACTATTTTTATCTGTGGGTATGAGGACAAATATTTACAATGTAGCTGAAGATTATATTATTTTAGTAAAATGGTGGTTACCGGTGTAGGTGAGTGGATTTTCTTGGTCCCACCAAGTCCCTCAGCAGCTTATAAAATAATAATTCCAATGCAATGTTGATTATAAACTTACTGGTATATGGTTCAAGCTGTTACTTGCTAGCTCTTGCATCTTAAATTAACAAATTTCTATTAATTTTTGCATTGCCATGTGATTGGTAAATTAGTAGTATTGTCTCATCTTGTTTCTTTGATGGCTGGATCGTTTTCCTAAGACTCTTTCTTCTTCTGTACTGCTGCTTAGAATTCCAGCCAAGATGTATACTGTCTTGCCATTAAGTCAAAACAGCTTCTTTATTAATCAATTATAGCAACATATATTCACATCATACAGAAAGATCATCACATAGCATACAGTTTCTCACCCAAGTTCTAGGACTTCTTTACCCTTGAAAAGTTGACTAGATTTCCATAAGCAGGCACAATTTGTTTCTTGTTAAATGAGTGTTAATTAAAATTACAAAATATTAATTACTTCAAGGTAAAATGCTGCTACTGAACTATGGAGCTTATGTTTATTGTTTTATCCTGGTCATTGTGCTGGTTTGTAGCTGTCATATCCAGGTAAGAATGTTGGTTGTTACTTTCATTTGAATGCTTTTCTGGTGCCTTCTGGTACCATGACAACTAGTCTTTAGAGAGCTGTCATTCAATTTAATTTTTGCCAAAGGGACTGTGGGATTTCTATTTGAAGTTATGGTATCTTCAGAAATTAACATTTGTGTTTTATCTTTGGTGGGGTGTGACAAACAAAAACAATGACAATAGTCCGAAATACCTTAGTATTCATTTGCAATCCTCTGAAAACTCAAAATTAGATGTCTAATGGTTTAATTATATGATCTCCTGCTCTTATAATGAGCATCAGCAGCTCAGATTAAAAAAAATTATTTCCATGTCAATATGAAATATATATATTTGGGGTAGAAAATTGTTAGTATAATTCTGTATGATTTGATCAGATCTTTTTACTCTTACTTATTTAATAACTCCTCTCATTCTTTTATGCCAGTCTCCCTGCTTAAACTCTAATTGGAGATGAAAAAAGAAAAAAATGACATATTTATATTACTTCTCAAGAGTAAAGAAACACTTTAAAAGTTAACTTTTACCTCCAAATATAGGCAAATATTGATATACATGATAGAAAGCTAAGCAATAATTAACTTAAAAGTAAGCATATAAAATTTAGTGTTTTGATTATCATATCAGTGAAGAACATCAGTGATTTACTCTATAATAATTGAAACTTAGATTAACTGATAAAAAAATTAAAGTGAAATTTGAAGACAAATAGTAAAGGAAAAAATATTTTATAAAATTAAAAAAACAGTTTATTCTAATCTGAATAATGTAATTATAAATTTAAATTCTCTTTATTTTAATTGTTAAGAATATAATTTAAGAATTTTAATAAATATGCAAAATAATTTCTATGCATACTCATATAGAAAAGAATATAATCTTAATCCCTGTCTAGTTTATACATCAACTTTCTAGAAAATATTAGTGAGCCTATGTGACAATATTTTTTAATACTCTTTATTTGTGGGAATTTTCATAGAAAATTACTACTATTAATGTGAATTACTTTTTGATACCACTTTATTAGTAAATCTCAAGGTTTCTTCTTTCCTGAAAACTTCTATGAGAAAAGAAATATAAAATTTTCAGATGGATTATCAACAAGGACCTTAACTTAAACATTGTGAATTCCTTAGAAAAAATAACAGAAGATCATATTCAAAGGATTGTACAAATTGATGAATGTTATTCTCACAATACAACATGAGAAGAAGTAGGAATCTTATGTGCAGAGCAAGAAGATCATAAGAATTGAGGTTTTACTACTTATTCAAATTATAAGCTATAATCAGACGTATATAATTTTACATTGAAAAATATCAGTAACAAAAGTTTATGACTTTAAACAAAGCTTGTTGTTAGCTAATAAAATGCTTCCGATCTCAAAACTTTCTTAATTTGAATGAATGATATACAATTGTTCTTGAGATATACTGAGAATCTAGACAGCAAGGTGCTCTTTGCTCATAAAACACAACCAATTAAAATTTATATAGCCTGTTATTTAAAATACTTATATAAGTATGGAGATAAAAATAAAGCTATGCATTTTTATAAAAAAAGTCTTTTGCTATTGCATAAGGTTTAGAGTTTTATTTTTTCTTCTTTATTTTGTATTTATCAAGAAAAACAGTAAAATGAATTTAAAATGCTGATAAGTTAACAATAACTATGAAGAAGATAAAAATCATAAGTATGACTTATCAAGGGTGATAATGCAAATAAGATTACTACACATATATTTACTTTGTGTTCAGCTTTCCCTCTGAATTTTTTCTTTTTCATCCCTGTATATCCTTATTCA